>JAQIVF010000040.1:0-46281 GCA_034698365.1 Steganacarus magnus
TTCCTAATCATCCAATTCGTGCATAAATTGCAATTATATGCTTCTAATTTATGAAATAAAAAAGTAGCAAATGCTATTAATTTGGATCTCTATTAATGATAGCAATTTTGATGCAACACTTCGTTTAAGGCAGTGTATTATAGCATTGATTAACTCGTGCTTAATTGAACATTGCTTCCTATTATTTATTTTGTATTGATTTATGATATATTTATAAAGATTCTTCGTTGTAAACAATAATTTAAGTGGCATTTAAGCATCATATTTCTTTTAAAAATTGATCATTAAAATTAACTCTAATAAAATATTAAAATCGTTAATCTACTCAATTATGATTTTATTGACACATAAGGTTGTGTTGACAATGGATAGAAAACTAATGCGCAAATATGCTGGCAAAAGCAATTCGGTGTAAATTGAAGCACTCGTAGCAATTCTTGGACTAAATGACAACTAAACTTTTAAAATTTGTAAACACATTGATTTGAAGAGCAAGAGGAGAGTGCTATGAGTTACGCGTCGTCGATAACACTGCTTAAATTTGTTTAATTAAATAAATTTAGTTATTAAGAAACGTGTCTTTAATTTAAGAATATAATAAACATAATAGCGAAGTGAGATTTCTTAATTTAACCATAACTAAATCGTACTACAGAGCAGTTCAATGAAAGTTAATTAGTTTATCATTTGAATGAAGCCATTATCAGCTTACGGACACAGAGGTTATGGGTTATGTAACGACTGATTATGGGTTTGGCTCATTTCACTATTGAAAGAGGACTCATTATTAGAGATCGGAATTCGGAGACATTGTCTCCATTTGTCTCCGAATTCTCCATTCGGAAAGAATTGTCTCCGTTTCGGAGACATGTCTCCAATTTACGAAAAATAATAATTTTGTCTCCGATTATTAAAAATTTAATAAAAAATTCCAAAAATGATGTAAATAAGATTAACATATGCATTTATTTTGTAAACAAAGTTTGTCTCCTAAAGTACATAATTGTCATCATTAAGAAGACATGTCCCCATATCTCTTGAAAAAGATATTTTAGTCTCCGATTGCTAGAAATTTATTATAAAATATGCCCATAAATGACCGAAATATTTTTTGAAACTTATTTTTTCAATGTTTTATACAAAACTGCAAAAGTTTAATGCGTTTTTTAAATTATGGAATGGAAAAATGAATTAAATTTTAAATTTTAATGTCTCCATTTGCCTCCTAGTTTGTCTCTTTTTCAAGTAAAATAGTGTCTCCTTTTATGTCTCCAATTTGTTGTAAATTTTGTCTCCGAATTCCGATCTCTACACATTATATCTTCATGGACAGTAATTTTAGGATTCCGTTACAATAAAATTGAATAACAATAGTATGTGCCACACGATTGAAATTTGTGGATTAGAACTGATGTTTATATAACTTACACAAGCATTTACAGTATTTTCATGGATTTATTATTCTGTGAATGCTTGTGTACTCTTTATTATTCTAAAATTAGAATTTTAGGGTTGAATTTTACTTCCCAAAAAGACTCTTAATGATAATATAGTTCTGTTCTTGACTAATTCTTTAAGTTTGTTATAATCATTTTTACACAGAGGGTGTTGACACCCATATAAAATTTGTAAAGATGAACCCTTAAAAAGAGAAAATTTTCATTAGAATACGTTAAGTTTTAAGACCCGTCTAATTTAGGCCAAATTATTGAATTATTGTCACCTCATTCAAATGAGTTTTGGCCACGAAATTTGGAAATTTCTAAAAGTTCTTTAAAAATTCCTTCATAGAACTATCGAGTCCGAATAACTATGGTCAATATAATAATTTGCAATTGAACTTACAAATAAGTTTTCAGCTTTGCTCAAATTTTATCGATAGCATTGTAATAATTAACTCAATTATTACTTAAAACTAAGAGATTTTATTTTAAAAAACATGCAAAATGATTAGCATATAAGTAAAGGAGTTCAAGCCAATCCGACTCCGTTGAGTCACGTAAATTTTATTAATCCACTTGAATCCGATCCTTTGTTGTACTGTCGCCATATTTTATCCATATAATTACAATACTGTACATAAACTACCGGAACAATAGTATTAAATGCCAAAAAACTCGTAAGCTCGACAAAAACCACACAATTTTAATTTTTAAAACCCAATTTTCTAATGCTTTCTTTGAAAGCATTTTGATTAGTATTGCATTTTTTTAATGCATTAATTAGATGTTTCAAGTATTAACACATTTAGGTAAATCATAAAATCACGCCTCACTTAATGTTTCATTTATTTGTAAACTTTATATAATCATAATTCGTTTCTTTATGAGTTTAATTGTTTTACATAATTAATTAGAATTAACGGCCGAACCGAGTGATACGTAGTTTAATTCTAATGTCTGTTGTTATAACTTCATACTTATATATGTATTAAAAGTGTTGGGAGCCTTTAGATCCCAATATATGCTAAATAACCTTAAACTGTTCTCGTGATCACATTTTATTAACAAATAGTTAAATTATAACAAGTGATTGCATCATCGACTGATCTCGTAATGCCTAACAAATACATACAACAGTTTTCTTAAATAATCTAAAATTACTAAAGTCTAAATGATTCATAAAAATGACTATAAAAACAACTAAAGGTTTATTTGCTTAAACTCTTAGACTGCTACTCACAAAAGTAGAATTTATGCATATTTTATAATAAAAAGTGTTAAAGCTATTTTAAAACTGGTCAAAGAATATAAATTTTTCTGTACTTTAATAATTAATACAGTAATGCTCGGATAAGACACTTCTAAATAATCTGGAACTTTCCAATCTATTGAGCTCGAGCTTTACAAATGACTTGAGTTTGTTATATTAACAATATGATAAAATATTTAAAATAAAAATCTTAGATTTATAGGGTTCTATCCTTAACAAAATAATTGTAATTATTTATTCAATTATTTAAAGAAGACAGAAATATATGAATCATAACTCGACTTTTCAAAGTAAATGTGCTATTGGTTCTCCTTTTCTCAAACCATACCAAACTAAACCATTATCTAAAACCTTAAACCATACCAACCCAAACCATAATTTTAAAATGTAAACCAATCCGAACCAAACCAAAAAACCATTAACATGTTTTGTATGAAATAAGTTAAATATTACATTTTAAATTTGATTATAAAAACATTTATTAAGCGGATTATAATTTTAAAGTTAATTCTCAAAAAAGTCTTTCTCTTTTCAAAAGTGAAAATAAAAATTTCATGTGTTATCTGTTAAAAAATTTCAATTTTCCAGTTAAAAATGTAGTTTAATGGTTCGTAAATGGTTTTTCTTTGAAAAAGTGTAACCAAAACAATTCAAACTGCATTCAAAAAATTTAAACCAAACCAATTCAAACCATGGATTAATGGTTAAAACCATGGTTTAACCATTGAGAACCAAACCAATAGCACCTTTATTTCAAAGTGAGTTAATAAAATCATTGTTAATCTTTAAGCATAGATTGATTTGAAAGATATGAAATCTATAAAATTACAAATAATCTTAATTTTTGTAATTTTATAAAAATTATATCAGGTTTTAACGATTTTATAGATTATCAAAAAAAACTCTTAACGCACAATAGAGCATAAAATCGAGTGATCAAACACAAAAAACGAGCTTCAACATCGAAAATCTTCATTGCTTTGAGCTAAACTTGAATTTATTCTCATCATTAATAAATAACAGTAATTATTTAGATCCGTCATAGAGCTATCTTTTTAAATGTTAAGTGAAGTATTGTTTTAAAAAACAACTTGAAAAAGGTTAGACCGTTTAACATCTTATAACTTATTTCACATATTCCCAAGTTGTCGGTGTATTTTTTTATGGGAGAGAGATAGAGGAGGAGTGGAGGAGTGGAGGAGTGGAGGAGAGAGAGAGAGAGAGAGAGAGAGAGAGAGACGCGGATCACTTGTTTAATCAATTGTATTATGTTCTTTAACTAACTGTTGCGTTAAAACGTGAATACGATAATATATGTTAACTCTTTCGTAATGTTGAATTACAGCTAAAGGTTTTTGTAATACATTTCAATGCATAAGTTAAACTGTGTAAAAAAATACAGTCCACTCTTATCTTTTTCTAGATTTGTAAATCGAATAATGAACAGGTGTAAGTGTAAGTGTAAGTGTAAAGTGTGTGTAATAGCGGTTACTTTCATCTTTTACTACAAACTATATGTAATCAAATTGGACTTTGTTTATAATATTTAAGTAGACCGTACTTTTATTGCACTTAAAGAAAAATCTCACTTTATTTTGAAAATATTCTATATTTTTTCGAAGAAATAATAATAAAAACAAACTCAGTTAAAAACAGAATATTAAAGTTTAGTTTGCATGAATAGGTAAATGAATCACTTTAACCCCTTTGGCCTCTTATATCTTAAACTCATTGTCTATAAAAGTATTGCACATGTGTTTTTGATAAAACTAAAGGCCATAAATCGAAATATAATTCAGCGCAGAGACTAACTGATTGATTGTTTTGCTAATGCTTCTATTTTCAAACCGAAATACGTACTATTTTTGCTGAACCGGATAAGTACGGCAGTCGACGTTCAAATAGTTCGTCTACAACCGTAGCCTTAACAGAATACCGTTAAATCTTTCTTCTCTCTTGAGAATTAATTTCTAGCAGACTGTAATGTCTGGTTATTGAGACCGAAAAACATTAACGCTTCAAAAAGATTTTTATTAAACGGATAAATAAATTTTAACTTTTAAAATCATTAAGAGTACTGCAAAGCACAAAACTTTTTCTTTGCGATTCTTTAAAGTAATTTAGATTTATAGTTATTTCATAACTTATGTAAATGCTTAGAGTTAATACAATTTTACAAAAAAAAAGTTATACGAATGCTTGCAATTTATTAAACCACTGTCTCAAGGCCTGAAGCAATAGTTATACTGCAATACTGTAAAGAAACACAATTTTCAAAATTGATATTAAATAACAGATTATTCACGGCTCATAACCATCGCTGCATTACTTTTATTGCGTTAACTTTTTGCAACTCTCGAAATGGTGGTCACAATGAACAATAATTTTTAAAGTATAGCCAACACCGGTAACAAACAAATTATGATAACATTATATAGTATTATTGAGTTTGTTCTGGTCATAAGTCGTGTCTACTGGAAGAAACACTTTATTAAAGCAGATTATTATTAGTAATGCAATCAGTAATGCAAAAGGAAGGCGATATTGCGATGCATTTTTTTTCTAGAAAGTAATGCAGACATACCTGAACAAAATATGCTTCTCCTTAAAGTATTAGTAAAAAAGCGTAATATTGAATAGTAGGATAGGATGCAGTGCTTGTTTCATTACCATTGGAGCGGAGCTTTCTTTGTATGTGTTTACGACAGGCGGAAATCTTTGTGAAGTAGTTGTGAGTGTTCTGTATGTGTATGTCCTGTTCTGGTGCTGGTCAGGGGAGGTCCAAACGAAACGCAAACAATAGTTACACCTGATCCGAAAAGGTGTGCTTTTATGTACGTTTGAGCTATATATGTAATATAGAAAAACACACACTACTTTCGTACACACACTACTCTGTACACAAGACGTGCCTCAGCTCGATGTGATAGTATTGCACACTTTACTTACAATTATTGAAACGCAAGTACGAGCCAAAAGAAATTGAAAGACAACTTCTCAACTTTATTGAGACCTTTAAGTGACTTTACTCTATGATCGTTGCGGAGTTTCCTCTCAATGTTTGATCTTCGATTTTCTAGCTGTTGTTCGTATTTGTAAACCAGTCTTTCAATCAACGAGAAAAGCTGTAAGATATATTTGCGGTGATCATCAACTCTCTGCGGTCACATTAATGTGTCTCCGAGTTTTTTGTTTTTAAAAACAATTGCATTTTACAAAGAATAAAAACCATTGCAAATGATAAATGTGGTGCACACTAAAAATTGTTTTAACTTTATTAAAAGTTTAGACACGCGTTGGAATCGCGCATAAATACTTTTGTATACGAATAAAAAAGCTTTTTATGCAGTTAAGTGATGAAAGCATAACTTTTATCTTTTCCCAATTTTGCTTGAATTTTGTGCTTTTTCATACTGTGTTAAAAAATTGTTGTTATTGTTTACTTAAAAATGGACCTAAACTGTATTGTGTCGATTGTTGAAGGAGGTCTTCATCATTATCAGCATATGAGCAAATCACGAATGGGTTTAAGTGATTGCAGTGATAGACATCAGATTAATATGATTTTGCAAGATTCAGATTTATGGCAGAAGTTTCATAATGTCACCAATGAAATGATTGTTACCAAAAGTGGAAGGTATTGTTGTCTCATTCATTTTTTATTAAATAAAATTTATAATCATTTATTTTTCTTTCAAATTTTCAAAATAATATGATAAAATAACTTTCAGTTTGCATGTTATAAAATTAATTAAACTTTTATTTAATAAGAGAATCACTTTAAAGATAAATTTACAGATAAAAGTAATATAACTTTTTGTGAACTTAAACCATATTTTGTTTTATATTCTACAAATTTGTTCGAATTTAATCAAAAAATTACACTTAGACCACAAGAAAGATACAAAGTACTATTAAATTGGTGTGATATTCCATTCTTTTTATCTGAAATATCTGTCGTACAACTATATGCATGTTTTATGATGTTATTATATGAACTGAATATAATTTATATTTAATTACTGTCTCAAAATCTTGTTTCCAGACGCATGTTTCCCGTTATACGCTTAAGCATTGAAGGACTAGAACCGCGTGCAATGTATTCGATTGCGATCGAATTTGTTCAATTAGGTCTTCATCGCTGGAAATACATGAATGGTGATTGGGTTGCGGGTGGAAAGTCAGAGCCAGCGCCACAACAGGCGCAATCACTTTATATTCATCCAGAATCTCCAAACTTTGGGGCGCATTGGATGAAGGAATCGGTTTCGTTTTCGAAAGTCAAACTCACTAATAAGCCAAGCGCTCAAACAGGACAAGTATGAAAAGCTATTAAAATTTGAGTTGGCTATAAAAAGATTTGTTTTTGTTTCACATTTTGTTTCTTAAAACATTTTATTAGGTAGTATTGAATTCTTTACACAAATACGAGCCTCGTGTGCATGTTATAAGAGTCGACAGTCAGGAAGATCGAGAAAAAATATTTACTTTTCGATTTCCAGAAACTCAGTTCATTGCAGTCACTGCTTATCAAAATGAAGAGGTATTTGTAAGCTTAGTGCTAATCTAATGGAAAATTTTAATAAACGTTTAACTTTAGGTGACACAACTAAAAATAAGGTACAATCCATTCGCGAAGGCATTCCAAGACGCTAGAGATAGACCGAACGAAATCAATAACAATCAATTAGTTTCAGGCCCACCAAATAAAGTGATAATTGGAGACAGTATGCATCATTCAACATCTCCGCCCACACCCACTAATTGGTGCTCCGCTTCGGCTAATATCACCGCCAGTTCTGGGTATAATCCTCAGTCTATCTCTGAAAATAGTAGTAGCAATGGAGGTGGAGGTTCGAGCATATACTGCGATAGAATTGCGAATTTGAGAAATCATCGCACAATTCCGTACAACCATGCAGTTAATATTAAAAGATCTCCTCCTTATGGTATGTTATTAAAGATGAATAAAAATGTTTTTTCGTTTACTTTAAGAAAAGTTCATAATTATAATAATAATAAATGTTGGCATTTAGTTAAACATATATAAATATGAATAAGTTTGTGTCGTTTTGCTTTAACACTAATTGTTTAACTCAATGACACAGAGCAATAAAAAGTTAGCTACAAACATCAAACACCAATGACAAGGAAGAAGGAATTAGAAAAGAGCCAATTTTGGAGCTTTTTTATTAACATGTGTAATATAATAAATGGCGTGATATTAAAAATTTTACAAAAGAGTAGAGAGAGAGAGAGAGAGAGAGAGAGAGAGAGAGAGAGAGAGAGAGAGAGAGAGATGAGGGGAAAATTTTATAATATTTTTGTCTTTGATTATATTTACTTAGTGTAGGCTTTATTTCATTACATAAACTTATAAATACATATATATGTATATACTTTTGTAATGCAAATAAAAGCTGGTCTTACAGTCATACACACATCCCGATGCATATAGATTTCGTGCCATCTTATTCTCTTACTCTAACATAGAGTCTCACTTGATATTTCTATGTATTGGGTATCATAAAACCTGTCTTTTGTAGGTAAAGACAAGTGTGTTGTATGTATGACTTCAATGCCTTTACTATAATATTATATGCCCCACAGCTAAAGCGGCGTTTCTCTTAGCTTTTAGTCTATTAGACCTAATGACGCGTTGACTTTGCATTTGTTTGAATTCTGGGTGGCATACATGGACTTAATGTAAACGATTATATAGTTTATAGTTTATAGTGTTGTACGCTTTAGAACAATAGACAAATTGCTTCCTTTCCGAAATTTTATTTGCACAGCGATATTTCATTTGAATTATTTATTAAGTTTGAAAATCATTTTCTTTTAATCACTCTTTTATCCATATGTAGCTCCAAATAGCTGTAACTACGAAAATATAACGCAAACATCCCATTATCCCAATTGGACATCACAAGTGCAATCCTCATCTCCTGATACCACAATCGAACCTATTTGGCCATTTAGTGATCCATCCAGTTATCAGCAAAGCATTTTCTCTCTACAAAAGTCCCCATTAGTGCCTATAACTTCTCCATCAGTTACAAACACATCGTGGATGCATCCCATTGATGCGCAATCACAGTATTCATACATTGACCAAACGCATCATTCACATCAAACAAATACTTGAAAAGTATAAAAAAATCTCCTATAAATACATTTCATGTTAAGCTGTTCTTAATTTTTTAAGATTTTTTTCCTAGTTTACGCTTTAATATAACTATTTAAACAGTTAATCTCATAAAAAACTATCATAACTGTATCTATAATCTATAAAATCCATAATATAATTTTTATACTGTCCTTCACAGTTTATTTTCTAATTGTATTAAATTCCTTATACATAAATAAAACAATAATTTTCCGATAAAAAAGTTTCCACAATTAAAGTTATGATCAATGCTGCATAGATTATAGAATGCTATATATGATATAACAAGAGATGAGATTTTTGGTTAAATCCCAAATTTCACCATAATCACCAAATTTGACAAAAAAATTGTGAAAAATTGTCATTTAAATCCGATGAGTTTTCGAAACCCCAATTATATTTTGTAGAGTTGTAAAAAATTTTCTTTTAAATTTGATGAGTTTTGACCTTCCTTTCAAGATATTTAGATCTGGCCCCTTTAGAACTTTCGAACTACAATATTTAACAATATAAAACAATACTTAATTTTAAAATACAATAATTTTCTATAATATAATAAGTGTCATTTTATAACCACCAAAATCACAAATTTTTATTCCCAAATAACCACCAAATTTATCAATTTGTTAACCTCGAAAATTCAATCTCTGGATATAACTAACTTATAGATGGGATATTTTGTTAAACCCAAAATCTTTTAACAACAATATTTTGGAAAACATAGTATTACAACAACGAAATTTAATTAATGAATAATATTAACAAAATTTCTGCATGAATTAAGTAAATCACGCAAATCACTGATGAAACTAAAAAATTTCCGTTTAAGTACTCTTAATTTTTAGCTTAAAAATTATAGCTTAAATTTAATTAGTTATGAACTTCAATTTTTGTTAAATCTGTAAGAGAGCTACAAAATTATTGGAGTCTGTGTGATACATAGTAAATTTTGTGTACCAATGCATGCTTTGTATTATTTTCTGTAAAAAAATGGACAAAAAATGATTTTTCTCCAAAATATGAAAATAACAACAAAAAATCTTACTATGTTTTAACAAAATATCAAAACACAAGCTATAATCATACGAAAGTTATATACATTTTATAGACAAATGGAATGACAAAAATTTTAAAGATTTAATAACCAGTTTTTAATTTGTTGCACGGCTCACTTTAATTATATGAATATATACTGTATATGATTGTAATAAATAAGTGCCGCTAAACGAGTGGCTTTAATTTTAGGTAATGAAATTTTTATAAAAATTATTATAAAATTTTTTTGCAAACACTAGTTCGTGTAAAAATAAACAACTAAATAGACTTTATGAAATTCATTCTTACTTGAACTTGTTTCGGAAAAAATAAATACATTTATATACGGTTGATAAATTTTAAATGAATAATACTATATTATTGCATATCTAAAATATCCTTTTTAACCAAAATGTTTTTGAAATTGTGTTTATTCTGATGAAAATAAAAATTTCATGACTTATATATTGTTAATAAGCTCTAAGAGTTTTCAGAATATAATCCTTTAATTTGTATGAGTTTCTGTCTGTTTCCTCTCTGTCTGTCTACCAGTGTGTCACCACTAAATTTTAAAAGCAAATTTTAACTATTATAGTAATTTTCGCCTTTATTAATACCCAAGAAAGTGCGCTCTCGTTTTATTTCTCATTTACCTTTAAACTAAAATTACATTATTTTGATCAATTACTGTAATTTATAATTTTCAAGACGATATGAAATATATCATATTTCTAAAATAAAAAGAACATTTTAGCAAATGATTTAATGAACTATTAATTTTTATTTTGAATTATAAAAATGTTTTATAATTAAATTTTCAAACTGTTTGCTGCATTAATAATAACAACACACGTTAATTTACAATACAATTACTAATTATATTAAAAAGTTATAATTTGATTTGTGATCCTTAATACAGTATCTTTTATTTATAAGAAACAGATAATAATAAGAGACAAGAAAACAAAGACAGTTCTAAAATATTAATAACTAACGAACATACATAGTGATAAATTAGCTAATAAATTAAATTCAATTTTACAATAAGTTAACAGAATATTTGTAAAAATGCAAAGTAAAAACAATAATTAACAGCTATTAGTTTATTTGCACCAAAACTCGAAATTTGCACTAAAAATCTAATTGGTTTAATTTGTTTAAAAAATCATTTTTTAATTATTTTGAAATATGTATGGCATCATTATTTAACGTTAACCACCTCTTCCTTAATAGCATTATTCAATTAATTCTTAGGAGTATTTGGCAGAAGTGATAGTTTGCGCAAATTCGGTAATCATTAATTAGAATCTAAACCGTAATTTTGCGAAAATAACACAAAAAATTATGCAAATACCCCAACAAAGCAATCATGAGATTCTAGATAAATAAACTAAAATTTCAGTTTGCATTAACTTATAATAATGATTGAATATTACAATTATTGAAATTAATTGGAATTTACCGGTAAAATTGTTACGCTACCAAATTTTAAATCAGAAAATTATTAACTTTCGAAAACCAATTGATTTTTTAGTAGAAATTATTTTTACGATAATTTGATTTTATATTTATAAACATCGATTAGAGTTATCTTTAATTTGGAACATAAACGAAGGCTGAGAGAAGAAGATCTGTTCGGCTTTCTTGTAAAATGTGTGCACTCTATCGATAACTTCAGTCTTCTTCTCCATAATAATACACGAAAGAGCGTGCAGACCATCCATGGCATCGCGAATTCGTTTATGCATTGCTCGAAACTGATTGATAATGGCTTGCATTCGCTCATTAGTTGACTCGTCTTTGATATTTAACTCGTTTTGTTCGTCATATAATGAGTTAATATAACCAATCAAATCAGGAACGTTTTGGATAAATGGTAGCGAAGGCAGAAACTTCTGCGGATCGATATCAGTCATATGGTGGAACATTTCGATAATAACCGCTAATCGATATTCGATCATAATTAAGTCTTCTAATAACTTCTCGTACGACACATAGATTTGCTTCATATCAGCGCATATTTTACTCTCGATTTCGCACATAAATGCGATAACTTTCGCCAACTTATCGTCGAATGCGGTGAATGTGGCGTCAATTATCTCATCACAACTAGTTTTAGCGAAAACATTGAGATTTCGGTTTTCATTTAAATTAGTATTATTATGACTATGATTGCTACTATTGATACCATTATTGCCAATCAATAGTATATCGAACTCTCGCCTAACGTTATCGATACCCGACAAATCGATTTGCGTGTTGTGAACAAAGTTCTGGTGTTCTTTCTCGTAATTATCGATTGCAACCGTAAACAACTCATTGGTACACTTGAGTGCATCGCTTAACTCTAATTTATCCAAACGCGACGAATAGATACTAAGACTGCTCTGATATGACTCTTGAAATCGATGCAAATATGGTATAATGATGTCGGGATCGGTGTCCTCGTCGTCATCGGTGGTGCCGTTTATAACGTTAGTGCCGTTAGAATTGCATACATTATTGTTATTGTTTTGTTTGTCACAACATGTCTGAGACTCATCGCATTCCATTAACTCTTCGTCACAATGAGCGCACTTCACACTATTGTTTGTGGTTAACTGTTGAGGTAAATGTTTGCCATCTGAAGACAGTAACTGTATGTCATCTAATTTTCGTTTGGCGTTCGGTTCGTACTCAATCTCTTCGTGAGTGCGCTTACAACTCATTTGTAATGATGTTTTTCAATTTATTATATATTAAAACTCATTTTAATTGAATTTAATAATCGTTGTGCATATTAACAAATTGAATGACATTTTATTTCAGTTAACCGAAACAGTAATACAGTAACTCTATAATTGTATAATAGTAGTGTACAGTAAGCTTATGGCATCAAATGTTTATACCACACTATCAGTGTGTTCCACGTCTCAAATCTTAGGTATTTGGGGGTTGAGTGCAATAAATCAGAAAGACAGAAACAATTTAACATTAAAATAATTTTAAGACCAATATTTTTTATTTTACAACTAAAAAATAAATATTTGATTGCCAAAAACCCATAAAATTTCAAAGTTTAATCAAAGAACTAAAAAAATGTTTTTAATCGGAACCCTCTTAATAGTATTTTGTAAAACACTCGTATTGAAACTAAGAAACGCATAGTAAAATATTTGCCTATATTGTCTCATGAGAGATGTTTTGAAATCATTACACTGTATATATATACATAGAAGACCGAAATCTTAAAAAAATTCCCGGTCCAAGATCCCTGAAGCCCGAACCCAATTATATTAGCGACTAATTTATTACGTATAAATGCTGGAATTTCAATTAAATATGAACTAATATTTAAATGTTCAATAATTAGGAAACTTTGTTTGGATTTTTTTGAAAGTAGTGTATGATTGAATTACATTTAACCGTATGTTTGAATTAGACAGCAATTTAGAAATTTACGAGCATTGTTAGAGTTTTGGCTCTATCCTACAACTTGTGTGAATATTTTAGTGTTACGATTTGCGTTCAATTCGAGAATTAAAAGTTGAGGCGAAGTTTGCAGGATTATAATGCAGACACTGATAAAAACCTGAATGAAGAAACTATTACTGAAATATTGCGTCATTCGTGATAAGTGCACGATAAGCGGATAATGCGATTGGTTTGTGTACTGCCATCATTTAATGTGATAAATTCAATAAATAGCGCAGTAATGCATGCATTCATATGATATTCACATTTAATTCGTAGTGAAAATTTTTGAGTTTTGAGATTAAAATATAAAAATTATTGAGTAAGTGTTTCGACAATCGTATGATATATTGATTCGCAGAGAAATATATAATAGTTGACTACGACACAGATGTGTACGCAGTATGAGAGCGCAATACCAACAACTGATAGCAATTTTGCAGTACAACCACAACACCAAGTGAGAGATTTTAGGTGTGAATAGTTTTTTATTAGCATTAATTATATGTTTGATTCATTATTTTTTCTCAATAACTTATGTTTAATAAAATGTTTGCTAAGCTGTTTGATAAAGTGTTAATTTTAATGAAATCAATATCATTCGTCGATAACTTAATAACTTATATCAATGTTTCGTTATTGAATTTTCAAAGTTGGATTAATCGATGGTTGCGATGGCGACCGACGTCACCGTACGAACTCGATTTGGCCGAATCGAGAGTATTGTCATGTGAGATAACAATATTTATAGATATGTTAATATTCAGTTATGATTAATTATTTATATTGCGATAGATTTGAAGAATCAGTTTCGAACCTATTATGTTGATGTTGGTAATGGTTGGGGTTTAGATAATAATAAAATATGGACCATTGAAATGGAACCGCAAGTAAAACGTTGCGATACTGAAAACGAGCAGTTGTTAGATGATAATAGAAGAGGAGTTCCTATTGTTTTGATTCATGGCTTTGCATCCGCTTTAGGTCTGTGGGCTTTAAACTTAGATTCGCTGTCAAATACTAACAGAAAAGTTTACGCGTTTGATATTTTGGGATTCGGTAAAAGTTCGAGACCTCATTTCGATGCATCAGATCAGGCAGAACTTGAATTAATTGAGAGTTTTGAGCGATGGAGAAATAAAGTTGGTCTCAACAAATTCATTCTGTTGGGTCACTCATTCGGAGCGTATTTAGCGATGTCTTACTCTCTCTGTTATCCCGAACGCGTTGAACACTTAATCCTGGCTGATCCGTGGGGAATGCCATCTTCATTACAAAGAGAACAAATGCGAGTAAATCAGTATTCATTGCCAGTTTGGATTAAAGTGGTGGGTGCTATCATGAATTCTTTCACACCATTAGCCGGTTTAAGAGCTGCCGGGCCGTGGGGTCCGAAATTGGTACCCAAGCTCAGACCTGATTTGAAGAAAAAATTTGAAAGCATTGCGGGCGAAGAGGGAGCCATCGATTTCCTTAATTACATTTATCATTGTAATGCTCAAAGTAATCCTAGCGGTGAAATCGCCTTCAAATCGCTTACTTTGCCTTATGGTTGGGCGAAAAATCCTATGATCGAACGAGTTTCTGGTTTACATCCCGAATTGAATTTAACATTTATGTACGGTTCGAGATCATGGATTGACAGACAGCCAGGTTTTCAAGCGAAATACTTATTAGGAGATCGAGTAAATGTTCAGGTTATTCAAGGAAGCGGTCATCATGTAAGCATTATTTAATTAATTTCGAGAAATTTTATGTTTATACTAAATAATATTTTGTATAGGTTTATGCTGATAAGGCAGAAGAATTCAATGATCTCGTTTCGAAAGTTTGTTACTCTGTAGACGAAAAGCTTCGAACAAATCGTGATGATAATGATGATGTTCGAGCTGATGTAGTAGTAAATGACTAATTATGAATTTTTTATATCTATTTAATTGTTATTATTTTAATTTAATTATAAAATTCGACTTAAAAACTATGTTATGTTAAATTTTAGTACTATTTTATTTTCTTACAGTATTGATATATTTAATTCAAAAAGTGTAAAAACAAATAAGAATTTTATTAAATACGCCTTATCTGAAACTTTTAATCAATCCCTTTATTATCATTGATTTTTTATTTAAGCATTTTTTTAATAACACGACCGAACGTCCGCTAAAGTTTTGATTGTTGTCAGGTTCACTGTTAACAACCAAATGATATGAATGACGCGAACGCGCCAACAATCAATATATTACAGGACGTTCGGTCGTGTTATTAAAAAAATGCTTAAATAAAAAATCAATGATTAGCAAAATGTGCGCGACATCGCAGACAGAAAAGTGAAATCTGATCGTTTTTAAATAAAATGTTTATTGCTTTTTTCAAAATAAATCGATAATTTACAATCGTCGAGAAGAATTAATATAAATTACATTTTTAAACCAATCTTTTTAAATAATTAATAGGTATTCTGAGTTCTGTTAACACACTTAAAACTGTTTCATGCGTTCCACGTTTTTCTATATAATACAGAACAGCTCTCCACGAGATTTCCTTGAGTGGCGCCACTTTTAACCAAATAGAATACATATCATTAGTCCTTTCTCTATGATTAGTATTATAAACGCCTCCAAATATAACCATCTCTCCCAACGGCGAAACAGAAGCCGAATGAAAATATACGGGACGTGGCATTGAAATGTTTATTTTAGTCCAATGCATACTAATTAAATCTAATTTCCACAGATCATCGTATATTCTTTTACCGTTTGTGCCGCCAATAAGAAAAACTTCATTATGAATTTGACAGCAATCATGACATCTTCGCTTTTTTGGATAACCATTATTGGTGTCGCTGTGTGTTTCCACATCATTCCACTCACGAGTTTCAATATCAAACACTGGAATCTAATTAATTAAACAATTGGAAATGAAAACAATGTTCATGCAACTATATTCCAATATTCTTTAGGGAAAGTTATTAAAAATTATATTTCCATTAAAATGTTGGCTTTATACCATTGCGATCATAACGTTTAATCTCGTAATATATGGCGAGTATGGCGAAAATGGATGAATTTTTACCCCCAAATTCATTTTACTCGCGCGTGAGTAAGACATTAAATTTTAAACCTCACAAAATCGCTTACTTTTGCAAATACCATTATCGATAAAGCATTTTTCTCTAGTTATCTAAACGTTTTACTAAATAAAAATTTTTGCGTGAGTAAGGAATATTTTTTTTCATTTCCAAAATCTCTTACTCACGCGCGTGAGTATGACGAG
The DNA here is from genome assembly GCA_034698365.1 of Steganacarus magnus. Classification (NCBI taxonomy): domain Eukaryota; kingdom Metazoa; phylum Arthropoda; class Arachnida; order Sarcoptiformes; family Steganacaridae; genus Steganacarus; species Steganacarus magnus. The sequence goes on from JAQIVF010000040.1 coordinate 16,643, forward strand.
ATTATATGTTAGAATTATAAAGCAAATCGAAAATTAAAACTCTATTCAATTAAAACGCCGCTGTAGTTATTAAAAGTATTAAAATAAAAATGAAATATAAAACCTTTAAAAGAGAATAACAATTAACAGCAGTTCCACCGCCGATAACATAAACTCGATTATTAAAAACTACAATTTCGTGTCGATATCTCTCCTGAGGAAATACGCCATAAAATTGTGGCGGTTTGTGCCACAAGTGATTCCAATTCATTAGTCGCACATCAAACATATGCACATCAATAGTATATTGAAAACCAGTAGTTCCGCCGCAGATATATATACACTGAGACTGTTCATCAAATTTCAAAGCCTGTCCGTACTGTTCGATGGGTTTTTGCGAATCACTGCTAACATTAATTAGATTCCAGTGCAATGTTCGAAGATTACACACGTATAACTTATTACTACTCGTTTCACCGAATGGCACACCAGTTCCGCCATAAACTAACAAATTGTGTCCAATTAGTGCCATACAATGTGACGCCAATTCAGTGGGAGAATCACCGGTTGTGCTAAGTTTCGTCCAAACGCGCGAAAAACGAGAAAATTTCCATAACTCTCGGAATAACGGTTTTGTGTTAATCCACTCATTATCGCTTATAAGATCCATTTCATCCATTATATCCATATTCGGATTATATCCGCCAAACGAGTAAATATCGCCACATTCTGCGCTAACAATTCGATGACCGCTTCTAGCCTTTGGACTATTTATTAGACCTGTAATTATAATGCAATAATTATTATTTAACCATTAATTTCAATTTAATATCAGTACTTCTATAATTAATTTTGTCGAATTGAAAAACTTTGAATTCGTAAATCGGTTGAGAATTGTTGACAGCCATTAGAGCAGTAATTTGGACATTAATTGCATTGATATGGAAATCTCGTCAAATACAATCAAATTCAAACTGTGTTTACTAATGTTATGTGTCTATTGGTAGAGATGTGTGCAATCATTCTATCATTCTTTTTCATAGCTTTTCAAATTCAATTCGTTTAATAACAAATGAGAGAAAGTTTTGTGGTTAAGTTGTGGCAAGAAATTGTGATTTGATATTTACTAAATTGTGAACACAATTGTGAGCGCACACCGAAAAACAATATCAAGTTTACGGTTAGATATCTCACACAACAAACACAAACAAACAATAGAGAGACATATGGCATGTAATATGCAATAGTATTGGCAATAACCGCACCTTTGGGTTAGTGTTTCACCGAAGCGTTAATGCGTTAACAACCAATCAGAGCATTGTGTATATTTATTATATTTATAAATACAAAAAATTAATTAGAGTTACGGTAACATTTTTGCAATGTTTGCAATATCGCTAATATCGCTAATACAGTAATACATTAAATGCTATTCGCTTGAGTCGCACTTTTTTATTTAAAGCGACAGTTAGATAACGGAAAAATCTGTGAACCGAATTAAAACGCGATGACGTCTGATATACAGTATTGTGTTTTGCAATATTTTGTGCGATTAATCGCAATGTATTGGACTACAAATCCGCATAAACGCGCAGAAATATGGGACACAACTGCGTAAATACAACGCATTTCCATTTGTGATCAATTAGTGAAAAATATAATACAATTTTTGACAATTATTTGATTGTCTCATAAACGCATAATACGTAGAAGTTATTGCGCGTTATTTGTTGTCAAATAATTACTTGATTACTGTTTACATTTAGTATTTGCTATATTTCTGCTGTTTGTGGTGTTTCTCAGTTGATTCAACCATTGTATTCGTTATTAGTGTTGTTTATACGAATTGCATTTTAGCGACACTGCAATTATTTTTTTAATTACTACTATATAATATTTGTTTGCTTTACGACACGAACACTAAATTTTTATTGTGATTTTTATTAAACAATAAAACTTGATTGGACTTTAAAAATTATAATAATATTATATATATATATATTTGTTATGGAGGATTACAAGTTTCTATTTAAGATCGTATTGATTGGTAACGCAGGCGTCGGTAAAACATGTCTCGTCAGAAGATTTACTCAAGTAATTGCCGTTTAATTACACTGTTTTTTAAGTGATGCTTAAATTTATTTGTTTTTGTTTCGCTAATATTACATACATATCGCCCGTAAATTACACGCGAATTAATGTGCCATTAAAATAACTTTTATTATTTTGTGTTTTTTTTTCTTTGTTTAACCCGAAGGGTGTATTTCCTGGAGGACAAGGGGCGACGATTGGGGTCGACTTTATGATCAAGACTTTGCTCGTTAATGGTATACTACTTTTTTTATTGAAATCCTTAATGCATATTAACGTTATTTTTTAAATAATGAAGTGTTAGATCAGATAGTAATTATTACTTTTACTGCATTCTAATAAAACGCAATATCATTGAATTGTTAATTAACGCTATTTTTTTAAAAAATAAACATTTTATTTTTTCTCTGTTTTAATTTCTGATGACATAAAACAATTGAGACATTTTATGCTTTCAAATGAAGTTATTACGAGCGTTTTTTTTTATTATAACTTGAATGAGAATTTAGCGATAAATGATATTTCCAGTCACGACATTATGATAAGTGACGGCGCAAATAATAATGTGATTTCTTTATCTATTAAATAATTCATTAATTGTTTTGTATTATAATTACGGAAGCTTAAAATTTTTAAACGAGAACTGAAGAGTTTTTCTCTGTTAATTTATAATAGTTTAAGTTGTGAGTGAAAAAGACTGTACGAAAAAAGAGCTTTAGAGATAAAATGATAACTGTGCACAACTGTATACTTAGAAAAACGATTCCAATCTTTAAGACTATTTTTAATATAGAAGTTTTATAATTGATTTGTATACGTACCGTAGATTTGAGATAAAAAAGATTACGTTTGACGAGTGAGTGTTTTCAGTTGCGTAAACTAAACTAAACTAAACTATCTCTGCGTTTATTTGATTTATGAATAGTTATTTATTTAGCGAAGAATACTTATGCTGTAGAAGTCTCGGGAAAATTCTTTATAAGCTATAATTTTTAATTTTTGTATTCCATTTAAATAACAATAATTATAGTTCATTAATTTTATAAGAATCAAAAATAAAACAAAATTAAATTTAAAAATGAGAGTTAATGATCGCTGATTTTCATAATTAAATTAAAATTAAACAAGTTTTAGTTCATTTAGCAGGTAATAATTTCGACGTGATTTTTATTGAACTTGAATTATCATAACAGTAAAAAAGGCATTCTATAAATAAAAGATCATCTTCAAGAACTCGGAAAGCACTTCAAAAAAATGAATTTTTAATAAGAAACTTGTCGACTCGGAATTTTTATGACGAGCCAATTAAAATATGGGCGGTTTGTTGGAAAAAAAAACTTAATAATGAGTTAGTCTTGAGTTACAGTTCTGTTAGTGAGACGTTCGCGTTATTGTCCTAATTATAAGATGAAAGTAATAGTTTGACAAAATGTTTTTAAAACTTAATTTCTAAAAAAAAGATAATACAGAAACAGGTCTTGAGCTTATTTCTAAGGAAGAGAGCGACTGAAATAAAATAAACTGACTTTTATACTGTATGATAAATTTTGGTAAAATGTGCGTTAGATTTCAATGACCTGTAATGCAACAAAAAAAATGTTTGAAAAGTTATCGCCCTTAAACTGATATAATACATAATCTTTGCATATATATATATAAGTTAAAAAATCCTTTGCTTTTTTTTCTTGATTCTATTATTACTCTTAAATACTTTATACGAAAATTGTGTTGTATTTCCTAATTTGTTTAATAATAAATTGTTTGTAATTAAGGCGTAAAAGTGAAACTACAAATATGGGATACAGCAGGTCAGGAACGTTTCAGGTTAGACGTCTTCCTCTATTTATTATTTAAAAAAGAAAACCCCTTTTATGGTTAACTTGGTTTGTAATTTTTTCTACTGTTTTGATTGAATTCACAGATCCATAACACAGAGTTATTACCGGAGCGCGCATTGTTTGATGTTAGTCTACGATATCAGTTCTCAGCCTTCATTTGACTCATTAGCTCAATGGTGTCGTGATATCGAGCAATACGCTGGTTGTAAGTATCACACCTTAAGTGAAAACCACTTTAAAAATGCATTAATAATTCATAGAATTAATCTTTCTTTTGAAAAAACAGCGTCAGGTAATGGAACTCAAGGCGTTTTTAAAGTATTAGTTGGAAATAAATGTGATAAAGAACGTGAGATTCCACTTCACATCGCAGAACAGTTCGCGCATAACAATGAATTTGATCTCTTTATGGAAACGTCTGCATTGCAAGCCGACAACGTTGAAAAGTTGTTCAATATAATCGCGGATATATTAGTGCAGAAACGTCAGTCACAGAACGCGAACAATACCGGAGTCAGTCTTAGTCCCAGTGATGCGAACATTAACAGCGCTCAAAAGACTCAGTCGTGCTTCTCGTGTCAATCGTGAGCAGAATATAGAATATTACGCTATTTAATAATTCTATGTTTGGCCAAACATTTTCGGTAATGTTTTTTTAGTACTCATTGGTCACCATTATTCTAATATTGTATTAACAGTAAATGAATGATTTTTACTGTAAAATCATTAAAATGTTTCTTATAATCGATTTTTTATCTTTATGTTTGAATAAAATTGTTTTTTTAACTGTCATTATAATTATTTTAAGTATAGCGTGATTAAACTTTTAGACCACAAATTGTTTTCGTGTTTGAAATAAATAATTGTGAACTCGCGAAGTATCCGAAAGGTCACATTTTTATTGGAGCACAATAAAACTAAAAATCAACAAATCCACTCAACATGTTATCTGTGATTTTTTTTGTGGTAAATTTCAACAAACTTTATTTCCATTTTTGTTTTTTTATACAAGCATTATCTTCGAAATAATAGTGAATTTTGTAAAAATTTTTAGTCATTAACTAGTGATCTCTTATTCTAACATCCGTATATCCGTATTATTTTACAATATGATTGACGGGTATTATTATTCTAACGCGTAAGCTTATCAAAACTACAAGTTATGAACTTTCGCGAGAGAAAGACCCACTTTATCGCTCCAATTGCGACGCAAAAAAAGTTTGAAAATTATCTGCTGATAGTTGAATATTTAGTTGATGTTGAATTCAATTTTTTCAGCTTTTTATTCCATAACATTCATCAATTTGTATTAAACGGTTGTCACATAAAAATAATAATCTTATGCTTTTGAAAACATATTTTTAGAGGTTAATATTTGATTAAACTTATGATATAAGATTTGATTTTATATACAGTATAAATTACTTTTATTAATTTTGATTTTAATTAAATACAAATACAAAGCTATTGTGTATTAAAAAAAGAGATTCTTAACAAAGTAAATAAGGACTCATAAAAAGACACGATTCTAAACGTAATAAAAGTATAAACAAGTACAAAGGGTATATTAATAAAAAAAAAAGATTTGAAAAGAAAATAATATATAACGTTAAAAGTTAATCACACAGAGTGTTGCGTAGAACCGGTTGAGTTTTTTTTCTCTACAAAAAATCTTATGGCTTATAATAATATAATAAATGATAAATGAGGGATGGAATGTGATTTTTTGGACGGTTTCATAGTTTGCATATTGTTATTAAAGTTTTTATATTAAAGTTTGTAAAAAAACACAAAATACTATTTAAGCACATCACAGCTTAAAACCATTGAACGACGAAATACAACATAGAGGTGAGCAAAAAGTAGCGTATATGACAATGGCAGGCATCGCTGGAATACCCTGTGAAGCCACCACACGCTGGCGGGCATATCACGTTAGAGCTTTCAATTAATTCGATTACTTTCTGATCACTTCCTAACTTATTGATGGCTTTGCACTGATATTCGCCGAAATGCTTTTTTTCGATTCGCTGTACTCTGAGAGTAGTGTCAGTAAATTCGTGAGAAGTAGAAAAAATCGAGATTCTATAGTGTTGACTGTCCTTCAATTCATAGCCGTCTTTAAGCCATATGATACTGGGATGCGGGAAGCTTTCCACGTGACACGTGAGATCTGCGTCGTAATGCAGTGCCTGTTCATAACGCGGTCGGTCAGCGGAAACTTGTGGAGCAAACTCTACTTCTACACCAACATTACGTCGAGCACCTTTACCGACATTATTATCCGCAATGCAATAATAGGTTCCACGATCGTTCTTTGTTATGTTATGAATTATTAATATATTGCCTCGATATAAGTTACCGCCAGTCGGCAAAAGGTCATTGTTTTCTCGTCTCCAGCTAATGCTGGGCTGAGGATAACCAAAGGCGTAGCAGTGCAGTGATATGGACGCACCCGCACTAGTGATTACACTTCTGGTACTGTTATCACTTATTACTGGAGGGATTCGCACGTATACATTCACATCTGCGACATAATTTGTAAATTTTATCATTAAATGGCAGTATTTAACCGCATATGAGAATCATATGTTGTATTTAACGAAAAAATACATCAGAAAACGTTTTTAAGGAATGCATACCTGCAGTAACTCTAGAAGTGGTTCCTATAACCACTTGACATTGATAGTGTCCAGCATCCATCTCTTGTATCTTTGATATCTGCAGTGTGTAAGTAAAACTTGCGTCGTCATGACGTATTGAATACCTATTGTCGGGAATGCTTAGCGAAGAGCCTTTTGATATAAATAAATGATTAACAGGATTATCGCGATTAATTTTAGCCCATATCACAGGATAATCGCGAGCGTATTGTACTGAACACGACAAGTCTATGGTATCGCCAATGTTTACCACACGTTCTTTTGTGATAAAAGAAATCGTAGGATTTTGTTGACATTCCGCCGATTGTAGAAAATAATAAGTTATTAACAAAAGATAAAACATATTTTGTTTTCTTAACACTAGTACAATAAAACTTTGATTTCACTGTAAATTTTTTTCAGGGTTTTCTGTTAGCGTTGAACGTCTTGTTAAGTAAGTTTTGTTTGAATTTACTATTTTCAAACTCTCAGCACATATTTTGAAGCAAACGAACGAAAACTAACCGATGTCTAGTCTTTCTCCTTCTTAACCAAAACCTCTGAGCTCTGAGTTGCGCCTCACAATCATTAAAACGGACTTGAATTACCTGTGCGTTCAAACACACCCTAATTCATAGGTATGTAAACGCTTTCAAGTCTTACCTCAAACTTGCTATAAACAACTTTTTGCATCACTAATAGGTAATAGAGGTCGCGATTTATTTGCGCTTTGCATAGAATACATAGAGTCTATGATATCTGAATAAATTCTTAACCGGCATTTTCATCAAAATCACGCGTAATAATGTATCCATCAGTTTACCACTTGTTTTTTGCTGGTATAGTATATGTATCTGTACTTCTCTCTCAAGTTGATGGTAGTTTTATGGTTTCTTCGTGTATAACAAAATATTATTGTATATTTAAATCTTTATGATAATGTTTGCGATCTAAAGTAAATATTAACCGAAATCTAAAGCTAGACATTATTTAGTTGCAGAATTGTATCCTTTATCTAATAACAAAAGTTTGCTACTTAGTCGAAAGTAAAATGATTAAATAAAAAATAAGTTCAACATTCAAGTAAAAATAACTAATTTTAATTAAAGCCAAATAAAAACTACGTTAAATTAAGAAATCATAGGCAAATAATCAGTCAGTCTTGTTTAAGTATTTAATTATGTTTCAGATAATAATCCTTCGTTTTAGTAAATGACATATTCGTGTACAATAAAACATAAAATATATATAACTAATAACGTATAAAAATATTTACCAATGACTAATGCAAGTTTGTTTATTAATTTAACACATTCTTAAACTGGTAATAGTAATAATACTTTTTCATATAAATAGCGGATAAAACCCGACAAAATGAAAAATTTCACATTATATTAAAATAGGTGGAAATAATGCGTGACTTTTAACACAGGAATTAATGGATTGGATGCACAAATACACAATATATGTAATAATTATATAATGATTCTTTAGAAATGTTCAATTATTGGTACTTAATTAGTTGTGTTTCAATCCATTATTTTTTTAAGTTATAAATATATAAGAAAATCAAAACCACTTCTCTGTTAAGATAAGTGTAATATTCAATAATAACACAATTGAATAGAGGGATTGAAATCAAACAATAGTATAATTTACAAGTGTATAGCAAAGTAAAAATATTGTTTGTATTGTATTATTGGTTTTCGATAAATAAAAACATTAATTATTCTGATTTTGATGTTTACTTTTGGAGGTGTTGTCTCCAACAAACAAATTGTCGCCACTTTCCGACGAGTTTGGCTCACTTTGAACAGTTCCGGGTTTAGCTGTTTTCTGTATCTTAATCTTTGGTTTCCACGCGTTGTCACTGTCCTCTCCCTCCTTCTCCTCGCAGATGTGCACAATAATTCCGGGTTGAGATTCGGATTGCGGGTGAAGTTCATGAGCTTGACCTGGCGTTAGACTAGCGAGTGCTGCCAATAGTTCGGGATTGATCACAGGCTGTGCCTCATCTACCGGTTCCCAACCCACGGGTGGCGATGCCGGCGGTGAGATCAGGAATTGTTTTTGTGGCTTTGGTGGGTGAAGGTATATGTCGTGAACGTCTGATGTTGAGGTCGACTCACTTTTGTTTGACAATAGCTTTGGCTACAATTACATCATTACATTACAATTGTTTTTATTGATATTTTCTATTATTGTTTGATTACCTTTTGCGATGAACACATCATTTATGACAAACAATTATTTATATTTTTCTAATACGTAAAACAACATGAAAAACGCAAATTCAATTATACTGACTTAATATTTATTTTTAAGTATAAGATAATATAACATTAAACAGTAAAACCTCTGTTGTGTCTGTTTATTATCACTAAATTGACGATAAAATAATCGAAAGTGAGCTAATATTTAAAATGATAAGTAATAAGTATTTAATATTTAAATTAAAGTTAATTATAGTATGGGATAATATAATCAATTTAATTTATGAATAATTGATTAAATAATTTGTGTTTATTTAACCGGGATTTTACTGAAAAATTTACATTTTAAATGAGAGATTCAAACAGTTCTGATATGAGATGGAGACAGTTGTGTCGCTAAAAATTTATGAGTCATAGAATTGCCATCGAACTCGAGGAGCGCTCTCTCATGATTAGTAAAATAAATCTAAAATTCGATAACTCGAGCGTTACTGTAATAGCGGATCATTAATGGTGAACACTAGTAATTCAGTGACAAATAAGAACTCAATGCGTAAAAAGCGAAGAAAAAGTACTCTGTTAATACATATAAAACGTCAGTAATTTAAAACGCTTTTGCAGTGAACGCTTAAGTTTTGACAATACTTAAAACGGATCGACTCTACAGTTAAAACAATGACGTATACGATGTATGTACGAATGTACTGTAGTGTTAGACATACAGTATGTGCACGTTAGAGGGGGAGACATAGGGGTGTCGGACACTTCTCTTATTTGGCAGTTGGCACTAATATAAAAATTTTAATTATAATCAAATACACGAATAAAAACGCCCAAAAAGTGCGCCATTATCCGACGAACTGTTATAATATCGCATTTTCTAATATCGTAAGAGTATAAGAGTATTATTTTTTTTGTGTGCCGTTTCGTGTGGTGTTTGTGTTGTCGTTAACAACAAATTATTAGTGTGTCTATTAAACCAAAATCAAAAGCTTAACACTAATAAATTTGCTCAACAGTTTATCTCTGTTGTGATACACAACTGGCGATTAAATTTTGTTTATTGCTCTTCATTTGTCGTTTATATTTTGTCTAAAGTTTTCCATTGTTTTTTTTTAAATCGGAATATAAACGCAAAAAGATGTCTGATAATAATAACGGATTAAACGCTGGAAATGGAAATAATGACAGCAATGGAGACATTCCTGAAATTGAACTCATTATTAAGGTATTATTATTGAAAAACATTAACGCAAAGTATTTATGATTTTTTTACTTCTCTCTAACCAAATATTATAATAATAATTAACTAAATTGTTTTTTGTTTTTTTTACTAATTTCCTATTATATCATTCTATGCTAAGGTTAAAGGAAATAAAAAAGTTTCTATAGTCATGCACTGCATTCTGAATATCATTTTTAAAAAAAATACAATTATATGCGCATAACTGTTAAGAGATTTGCAGTTTTCCGTCAAATATTTCTCATTCTCTCACACACTTCACACTCATTACACGCATTTCTCTCATTCACTAACAAAACAACACTCCACTCACTCTTCGTTACTTTTGCTCTTTAAATGGTGTCTAATTTTTCCAAATAGGAAAGAATTTTTAGGTTATAGTAAAGTTATGGGCACAACGATATTGTATTACATTTGCGTTAAACGTTTCAATGTTTGTTTGTTTTTTGTTTAAAATTTACCATTTGATAGATGATTAGTTTAATTGACACAAGTATTAATTTAAGACCAATTTGTGTATCACTTGTTAGCGCTTCAGTAAATTAATTAAGCAATTAAAAGCATTGGATAAAATAATGCGCCGTAACGTGTATTTAGTTTGATTGTATTACACTCCTGATGTCCCCGTTTTTGCCATACATAACCTATTTTTATTTATTTGCATTTTTGTTTTGAAAGTTGTTGCATGTTTTCATTTATTGGAAGATTTTATGGACAGAGGAAATGAATTATGCAGCAATGCGTTCAGTTGTGTTTCGCTCGCATATTCTTCTCAATGAGCGAATTTTTTTTTGTTAATACTCATTATAAATTAATTTTTTTGTTTATCGTTTTATAGAATAATAATCATTTTTTTTTTCGTTATCGACATCCACTTGCGATAATCTTAGTTAATGCTTGCGTTCTTCGTAACTATGTTGCAATTTATATTTATGATGAAAATGATTAAATTTAAAGTTAGAAACACACCACTGAATTATAATTAATCACTTTAATCAACATAACTCGTTAATAAACTCGTTCGATGTACGGGTAGAAAAAAATACTGCGATACGAATAAAGCTGTATAATACACTTTTCTATGTTAATAGTTTGAGATTAATTGGGAATTTTGAGTCGAGATAAAAGGTAAACTCATAAAATTGAAATTATCTGCGGATGTGATACTAAAAATCTTATGGGAAAATCTTGAGTATAGTGGGAACCACTAGTTTGTATCTTAGCTAAAATAAAACAATATTTTTGATCAAAATCAGCTGAAATACTTCTGTTTATAATGTCAATTATCATTTTATTCAGATGAGTGACATTTAACCCAATATTATATCAATATAATTTTAATTAGTATCAATTTTGTCTGGTTTTTCTAATTTGAGCGTTAAATGCTTTCTCTTGAGATCAATGTGACACTTGTTGTGATTTTGATTTAACTTTTTATCTTAAGTTCGAACCGCTTTAAGCGTTTATTAAGTTTGAATGTCTAGAAAGATTAAATGTTTGAGTTAAAAGACGAGAAATCCTTAAAATTGAATTCTTTTCGCTTAAAAAACTATTTTTCGCACTAATAATTGTTTGATTTTAGGCGTCAACAATCGATGGCAGACGAAAAGGTGCGTGTCTTTTCTGTCAGGAATACTTTATGGACCTCTATCTTCTGGCAGAGTTGAAGACAATATCCTTGAAAGTTTGTATTATTCGTATTGTTATTTTATTGATGACAGCAACACATTTTTATCTATTAATACCATATATGGCGCAAACAATAATAATACATGTTATCATTTAATGACAGCGTGACTTATATTTTTTATTATAACAGGTAACCACTGTTGATATGCTTAAACCTCCGCCTGATTTTCGATCGAACTTCGACTCCACTCCTCCGCCGATACTTATAGATAGGGGTCAGGCTGTTCTTGAAAACGAAAAAATTGAACGATATATTATGAAAAGCATTCCGGGCGGACATAATCTGTTCGTTTCCGACAAAGAAACAGCCACTACTATTGAAAACCTTTATAGTGTACGTATATATATGTTTCGCATTTTATTTTTATCTTGTTTTTTACCTCATTTTCTTTTAATAACTTTTTTATTGAACAAATCCCGAAATGAATTTTTAATTAACCTTTGCGTTAACTTTTTTTGTATTTTAACTCTTAAATTATAATATCATGATTTTTTGCTAAATAGAATATTTATTTTTAAATGCTTTACGTTTCACATTAAATGCCAACTGATAATACTAAAGAGAGATTTTTTGCGTACGATTGCATTACACATTACACTACACACTAAACTACGTCTGTGGTCGTAATAATGACTTTTTAGCGAAGCAGTGACTTTACATAATAGAATATGCGTGTGCTTTTGCTAACGATATGTTTGCTTTTATGGCAGTATATACTGTTGATTAATCTAATCATTTAGGGTATCGTTTAATGATGTTTGAGTTTGCACTTGAATTTTATTTATTATTTTTTTAATACAATTTTTCATCAAATTTTTTATTTATTTTTTGACTTTTTTCTTTCATTAAAATTCCTTTTAATATCGTAATCGTAATTTTAATTTAATTTTTTTCGTAATATCAAAAATATGTCATCATTTAAAAAAGCGAAATATTTATATATAACGGGTTTACGCGAAGTAAAAATATCAAAGTGACCTTTTTATTGGAGTCACAATGACCCTATTTTTATATTTATACTGATCTCAAATATGCTTAGTGGAGATAACGAAAAAATTTCTTGTTAAGTGTAATAAACAGTAATTAGCAAAAAAAAGTTATCATTATTTGTCGAACCGAAACAATAGATAGTTTTTAAGATTGGCTAAAATTAGATTTGATCAGACCATTACTTAAATCTTGTTATGTTTTAAGTTTTGACGTATATTTATTATTTTATCTCATATTAAAGAAAAATATAATTTGACATTTTGTGAGTTAAATTATATATTATTTTCGTTTGGTTTCAATTTAATTTAGTTTAATAAGCTATTACTAAGAATAGAACTTTTATTATTCGATTTTATCTAAATATAAGCTCATTTAATTTATATTTGTATTGAAATCTGTAATTGTAATGACAGAAATTCAAATTAATGCTAACAAAAAGAGACGACGCTTCGAAGAAAGCACTTTTGGGTCACTTGAAAAATATTGACCAACATTTAGAGAAGAGAAAGTCACGTTTTTTAACTGGCGATACTATGTGTTGCTTTGACTGCGAGCTAATGCCTAGACTACAGCACATTAGGGTTGCAGGTATCAGTTTTGATCGATGCGATGATGTCATCGAACAACTATTCAAGCAATAATACATAATAACAATTGTTTACGTAATTTTTTATAGGCAAATATTTCGCTGACTTTGAAATTCCAGAGGAATACGAAAATATATGGCGATATATGTACCATATGTATCAGTTGGATGCGTTCACGCAGTCATGTCCTGCAGACCAAGACATTATTAACCATTATAAGCTACAACAGGGCACCAAAATGAAGAAACACGAAGAGCTCGAGACTCCAACTTATACCGCTTCCATTCCAGCGAATATTGAAATGAATAATAGCCATTAAAACAATATTATAGATTTAGGACTCGTGTTTCTTTTACTTTTGCAGTTATAATTTCCAACTAATTTTTTTGTGACCATTTTATTACTAAATATCTATTTCTTATTATTTGTAATTAAATGAAAAAAACAATGTAAAAGAAATGTCTATTATAATTATTATTATTGTTCATTTAGAAAAAAAATTATTTTTTCGATTTACGATTCGATTTGTTATTTTATTTGACATTGTATCCCGAATTTGTATATATATATACTATTATTATTATTATATTATTATTGAGAGCGTTAAGTAAACTTACATTTAAAGAAATTACTAATGCATTATAAATTTATTTTCACCACTAAAATGTTGTATGAATTAATTTAATTATTATTAAAATAATAAACATTGCGTTAATCACTAAATGATTTTTTTATTTGATTTAAACTATTAATAAATTGGTTGAAAGTAAGTTAATGGTTTGAAATTTGGTTTATTTATTTAAATTAACAAAACTTTTCGAATATGATATAAGCCAAGGAAAATAATGATGAAAATGTTGATTTAAAACAAACTGTCAAACCATTGAGGGATGTTAATTCTCTACCAAGTAAGCGTGTTTTATGGTTACGCGACGAGACACACAAACTCTCTTTCATAAAGCACTGAATATGCCTAAAATGTTTGTGCGTCTTTGGTTATGTCCTAAAACGCAGCCACCAACAAAATATTGTCATCGTTACAGAATTTACAATCGAAATTAATTTATTTTTACAATGAAGAAATTTCAATTTAGAGCAGATATTAATTAATTTTCTTACAGAATAAATTTAAACAATAATTCTTATTAATTAATATAAGTTTTTTACATAAATGTTCATTATTATAATATTTATTTTTCATAAGTTAATATTTTTCAGGTTTACTTGTATTTGTTTGCAAATATGTTTCATTGTTGACAGTGGCTGCGTTTTAGGACATAACCGCGTCTGGTTAGTCTTTTTCTATCAATGAATCGATCTCTGGAATAAACTTCTAAGATAATACTTGTTTTTGTCAAAAGAGAGCAGCAGTTATGCTGATTAATTAAATATTATCTATCACTGACCACAAAACTATATCACTATATTACTAGATTAAAGTCAATTATCGAACTGTTCTTAATCTCGATCGTACAAAATAACAAAATAAAATTTTTTAATGGAGGCAATTTCATTTGTAAAATTATATTATTGCATGCATTTTAATCCAATTTTAACCAAAAAGCTTCAAAATTATTTTAGAATACAGAATAGCGAATGAGAAATTAATTATTAGAATATCAATACGATTTTTTACAAGAATATTTTATATTAAAAATTTCAAAACAATATCGATGGTAAAATATAGTTTATACTAATGCTATTAAAATTATTTGCTAAATAATTTTTGATTTAAGTCGATAGAGAATCAATCGGTCTTACGGTTCAATGATTTTATAATGGGGTGGAGTAATAGAGGGTAATAGAGTAATATGTGTTATGCACACAATTCAAAAAACACGTGCATTAATACTCTTATAAACTTATTGTTTGTGTTCTACACGAATCGGTGTACGAAAAGAGAGTTTTCAATACAATGGCAAAAATAGTTATAATAGAGTGTGTGTGAAAGAAAGAAAGTTGCGCGTAACACACGCAGAGAGTATTAGAATATTTTTGGTACACATCTACATAAAGTACCCAAAAAGGGAAGTACTTTGTGTATCAAATAAGTTCTGTGCGACAGAACCTCTTTTAATGCTTTTTTTCTCTGCGAGAATATCCGAAAACTCATACACTTAAAATAATCAAAATAGGAAACAGTTAAAAGAACTTTGTGTGTATGTGTGGTGTGTGTGTGTGTGTGTATGCCTGCCTTTGAATCATATCATCATGTTTTGATTTTTATACTTTTATACGAAAGGAAACGCCAATTTGTCGAGAGAGAGAGAGAGAGAGAGAGCAAGTTTTATTTGTATAGAGCCAACAATAGTTAAAAAGCGTAACATTTCCATCACATCATTAACGGACATGAAAAGTGTCACCACTTTCACAAACGCCTGTAGAAATGAAAGTGCTTTCATAATAAAAGAAGAGGCGACGGTATAAGTTAGATGTAATTCAAGCAATATATGCCCTTTCAAACTACTATTGCTGTCATTTGCACACTTTTGAATTATTTTCGCGATTAATGCTCGATATACTGCGCTAAACCATTATAGGTTATATCACATATATAGAGAGAAGATCATGTAAACTACGCAAAAAAGTATATTTTATTTGTAAAAACAACAAAATTTATTTTTATATTAAATTAAATCAAAGCTTATTTATGAATTTACAAATATTCAATTTCGTCACACAGTGAATTCAGAATTTGTTGAGTCGTCAAGTAGTCTCACATTTTAAAACCTAAGTCTATGATAGTATTGTATTGAGCCGTTTAGAAAATACCACAAAATGCCTATAAGATCAAATTACTAACAGTGCTTTATTGAACAGTTAAGGGGACATTCACTACACAACCTCGAGTCTCAGTCAATCGTTAGGTGAAATTGAATATTTCTGGTGCGCTTTCAATGTTCCGCCAACGCCTTTCACCACAGACTGCTTGGGACCACAACAGTCAGTGATAATAATAATAATAAACCGCTAGAAATGCGATGCGATTGGAATCTTATTTTTTGTTGTTGTTGGTTGTTGTGCAGAATAACTTAACAACACATACCATAACAGTGTAAAGTTTGTGTTTGAAGTGAAACTTCAAAATAAACTCTAGTTTATTCGCCCCTTAACTAAAAAATCATACATGAAAAGATTTCTCTCGCATTTATCTCTTGGGAGCTGAAGACGAGAGAGAGAGAGAGAGAGAGAGAGAGAGAGAGAGAGAGAGAGAATCTGTTTGTAAAGATTCTCAGTGTGTTTAAGCTGAATAAAAATAGTCTGAAAATCTTTTTCGCTCATAGCGTTTGTTGTATTATTTCTTTTCATATTTTTCTTTGATTTTATTGAGTTCTGCCCAATAAATAGGGCGTGCATTGCGAGGCACACTATTTTTGCATAAAGTGTATTGTTCACTAATATAGTATATATATTTTCAACAATTGCAAACTTTATTCTGCTGGCAATGCTCAGTCAGATGTATACAAGTATGTATTTTTATGAATAGATTATTATGCGAGTTATAGACTAAATATTCTAACTGTATATATATATATATATATATATATATATATATGTACACTTTGTATACGTACTCTCTCTATCTCTCGCTCTTCTATTTAGTTTAAGAAAAGTGCATTAAAACTACGTGAACGGTATACGAGTTCGTTTCTTTTTTGTGCGATTGCACGCAAAAGTAGTGTTGAATGTTGAATAGTAGTCCTCGGTTTTAATTTGAGTGCAGTTTTGGTCAATAATGCTGTTCTACGCTTTGTATTCTTTATTTAGGGAATGCATGAATGTATTTATGCATTTGTACGTCAATATTTCTTTGGCAAAGCTAGTAAGCAGTGGCAGTAATGTTGCGAATCGGTTGTGTCGGCATTCGCATCAATGCTCAATATCAATACAATACACTAAATACTTAAAATACTCGCCAACACAGTAATACAGCTAATTCTTCCAAACATTACTACCATTTACTCTAACTTACTCTATAACCGCTTAAAGCAATGCGTTTGCATAAATTGATAATTAACTCTATTTTCAATTCCAGATCGTTTCGATTTGTTTGCTCAAATTGCATATCAGATGTAACTCTATCATAATCGAAAATAAATATTATTAAGAAATCAGAGCATTTAAGTTAGTAATTAAAAAAAAAGATTACTAACTTGAAACAAGTTAGTAATTGTCAGCAATTTTTTAACAAAATAGCAAATAGTGAATTAATTAATTTGTTTTGCACTGTCTGTAAATTTTCAGAATACATATAACTATGGACACAACTCTCGAATTTACCAGAGATAATGAATGCATTACTGGAATATACGCTTTCTAATAGAGTTTTTTTGCATTCATGTTTATGTTATTAATTTATAGCTTTCCGTATTTTATTATTCACTTTTTCTAAATTCACTGAAACTCTATTTCTAAATACAAACTAATCATAACATGATTGTAATATGTATGCTTCATTGATGCCATTGAGTGCGTAAGAAACCCTTTTTAGGAGTTCTTTAAATGCGCATTTGTCTCTTTTGAAGACATTTGATTGAACAAACATTTTCTACATGAGAGACTAAATTTGTTTTAAAAGAAAAAAGGAGCGGAGAATATGAAGAGAAAATTCAAAACAAAGCAATTATGTATTGTATGCAATAATGGAAAAATGAAACAGCAATAAGTTTTCAGCGAAAAAAACATAACATAGAAATGAAAATGCGATGCTCTGTTGCTAACTTTTTTCGGTTTAATGTACACTACAGCGAGTGAGTGCGCAATTGTCCGCTCTTATGTTCTCTTTTATTGTTAGGCACTCATTGAAATATTTTTTCGTCTACCATTGTTTGGTCAAGTTTTGTCCCTAATATTTTATTATTAGCATTGCTGAGAGCGTAGTAAAAAGTTTGTGATATACATAAACTTTGCATAAGTAGCTAAAAAACTTTTCGGTAAGCATAAGACGGATTATTAGTCAACATCTGAAGTGCACACTTATATCTGCAGTTTCGCTCGTAATAGAAATGTAAAGCATGTTGTAATTTGAGTAAACGTTTGTTGAATTGACAAATTCATTTATGCTTCTTAAAAATATATCCACACACCCTTGTTGTAAGTTATGTATGCATTTATGCGGTTTTTCTTTTACACTAAACACACAGAAAGAGAAAATTCGGACAAAAGGAAAATTTTGTGAACACCGCTGTCACCAGTGTGTTCGATGCAAGTTTTTGTTGCCGTAAAAGAAAAAGAAGGCTTTCGTCAATCGGTTTGAGAATCAACCATCCATTTGATCGCCAATTTTGAATGAAAGATAGACGCAGAGATATGAAAAGGCAAGAAATGCCATGAAAAGGAGACGCAACAGGCCTTTTAAATGGGAGAGCAATCCAATGAAATCGTACTTATATTCTGTGCGTTCATCGATCGATATCTCTTCAATGCTTCGCCACCACAATCTTCTCTGCCATATACTACTCTAAAATTAATTATATTTCAATCAATTTAGCCATAGCTTATAGTATCTTAAATTATAATAAAACTAATTAAAAAAGTTTTAATTAACTAATTAATTAAATCGCATAGTTTTGACAACACTTACGTGTCCAACAATATATATATATATATACCGTATATAATCACCAGAGTTGTAAATGACATTATTTGCAGAAAAAGCTCATTTAAATTAAAAGCAGAAGTGAGAGAAGAATAGAGTATTGAAGCATTGAAAGCAGCATTTCTTTTCGGTGATGTGAATGCCATGATTTGCATGATTTGGATGCGTTTTGCAAAAAAGCGAATCCCTCCTCATTTTATTTGTCAAGTGGAGCATCTGTTTCTTCATATTATCCATAGCCAATGAGTTGCCATTGGTTAGCGCTTGCCTTATGCACGTTGACGTGTTCTATGAAAATGTATTGATTTGGCTGAAAATGCTAACAATAGAAGAGGAATGAAAAGTAGAGCATCGCCACCAACCACTTCTTTGCGGGCATTGCTGCTCTTGCTTTTGCGCCTCCTTCTTCTTTATCCTCCATCTGCAGCCATATGAACGCCAGTATTGCGTGTGAGATTGCATTTTATAGATATTATAAGAGTAAAATCCGCGTAAATGACCATCTTTTCCACATTCTATACTATCCAACAGTATTTCATTAATTCATCAATGCTTACATCATTAGATTATTTAAGTTTTGCAAATTAAGATTCACCACATTTTAAATAATTCTGTTCAATTTTTATGTGTATAATGTTTAAATATTTATTTTGTTTTGCAAGTTTATAGAAAAGGTTTATTAGTTAAAATAAAACTCGCAATAAACCTGAAATATATTAATTTTGAAGATAGAAAACTTTTCCGAATTAGATTTTAAGTGTATTATAAAGTAACGAATAGGATAAAAGGTAAGTCAACTCATAACCAATTTAATAAAACTTTTGCTTTAAAATTTAGTAATAATGTAAACATTTCGTAAAGACAATTTATTCATTATAATTTATAAAGTTTAATGTCTGTGTTTAAAATTATTATTTAACTTTTTAAAAATAAATTCCGCACTAGTGAACACATTTAAGTGAATATATTAGTTATAATTAAAGTCGATTTCGAACATGTAAAGAATAAAAAGCATATTATGAGGAAAATATTAAAAAGAATATGTATTTATTCTTTTGCATATTTCTCGTTTAATTAAGGCATTCAATTTAATTGCATAATTAAGGCATATTTATGTGATACGACCAAATTTAACAAATGATTTTCATTAAAGGTGTTTTAACTGCTTAAATACACTTTATTTTAGTAAAACTGTTTAATGTAAAATCAGAAGAAATAAAAAATAATAAAATATACATTTCATAAATATTTAAACGTATTCGGAAAAAGTTTTTAAAACTGCTTATGGAATTTTTTTTACTGTAGATTAAAATATAAAAGCGCTTGTAGATTATAAATGGCAATACAAAATCGATTAATTAATAAAAGAATTTTGAATATTTTTTACTTTTTTCGAGAATGTAAATTCTCTCTTTAGTTATCATTATAGAAGATAATTAAAAATTTTGATTTTTGAAGTTTAAGCCACTGATTGATAATTAAGCCATCGATACGTTCTGAGTTTATATCTCTAAATAAGTATATTATAAATGTGTATAATTTGCTATGATTTAATTTATAATTTTATGGTTATAACCAATGCTTTCACTTAACTTTTTAAGTTGAAACTTCACCTCAGTTTAAAAAAATTATTGTAAGCCAAACACTATGATTATCTTCTCAGACATGTAAATAAGAATATTTAGGATCTGCTTTATTCAAAGCTGCTTAAAGAGGGAATAAATAGTAAGATTTAAAGTCTGATTCTTTGAGTAAAGTTGTGTTACCTAAACAAGTAAAACATGGCCATAGAGTACAATGGATTATAGCTCCAATCACCAAATATACTTCTATATTCCGTATAAAAATATCGAGATAAACCTCTAAACTGGATGTGCAAATCCAATACATTACACGGCAGTAGATGTTGAAATTATTTTACGAACTGCTGCTGAAACTACTGCTTTCGTTCAATTTCTTACTGGCTGTGTTGCGTATGATTTACCACTAGTAATGTCGTAGTACTGGTAGTGGTAATGTATTGTTAAACAGACTGAAAGCCGATTACCAAGATTATTATGAATTGAAATGCGGGAAAGTTCATAGATCCAACTAATCCTCGCCACTTACTATTGCTTTGGCGGTATTGTTAATAGACTCTGACAAATAGAGTCTGTTTAACAACAGCTTAGTGGGCACTAATATTGTCAAATATGTTAACAACATAACACTGATAAATCTCTTATCATTTTTTCACTGCTTATAATTTAATATTTTTCTTCTTTTCAGTTTAGTGTAGAGATTTGGGTAGCAGTGATGTCCACTAAAAAAGAGTTAATAAGTGACGAAAATGCGATTACGAAAGAGAGCAATACAACTAATATAGCTAGTAATGAAATGTCTAAAGACAAGTTTAATCTCGCCTTTAGTATTGACAATATCATGCAAAAAAGGAATAACGACGAAAAAACTGATATTAAAAACAAATATCCAGATTTAGATAAGTCAAAGTGTACGCAAGGTTTAGTGGAAAATGTTAGAGAAAGTAGCAAATTGGAGAATAATAACATATTCACACATGAAGATCATATTAACAGTGCGTTAAATGCGCGATCAATAATCACGGAAACGCTATCGAATCTAATGCCATCAGTCACACATCCATCGCATCCCTTATATTCGCCTAATAATACACAGACTATAAACTCGTTGATATATGAAAAAATGATGAGAAATTTATTGACAATGTCTTCATTATCTGCTGTGTCAAATAATAGTGATATAAACTCTATACGTTTATGTAATGCGCTGATAAACCCTGATTACCATCTGCTACAAGGCATCAGTTCTTCGCTGCCAATGTCTGCATGCAATTACCCGTCGCCAGCGATAGGTTATCCGTCGCCTCAAGTTTTTAATCATTTAGTTCGATCATATATGCCTGAAACTATGAAAGAAAGATTGTCATTTTTATCTTCCAGAGCTAATATCGCTCAGGAATCACAGTTCTTCAACATTGCCAGACCAAAGCCATTAATTCAGTCCACTAATAATAGCTTTTTTGACAATAGTAATAGTTTGCAACTCAATTCTCTCGCACCTATGATACCAATTGCTAAAAATAGTAACAATTTAAATCTTGTTGACGCGTCCAACAAATCAACATCTCATTTGGACTCAACTTCTCAGCCAATAATCAGTCGGATTAAGCACAACTCTCCGCACACAAGCAATGCTATCGTTAATAACAGCAATAATAATAATAATAATAATGGTAATTCGAAGCATAAAATCTTTACGTGTACAGAGTGCGGTAAGGTTTTCAACGCTCATTACAATCTAACTCGACATATGCCTGTACATACCGGCGCTCGACCTTTCGTTTGCAAAGTATGTGGTAAAGGATTTCGTCAGGCGAGTACACTGTGCAGACATAAGATAATTCATACGCAAGAAAAGCCACATAAGTGTCAATTTTGTAGCAAAGCTTTTAATCGAAGCTCGACTCTTAACACACACATTAGAATACATGCTGGATATAAACCATACAAATGCGAATACTGTGGCAAAGGATTTCATCAAAAGGGTAATTACAAGAATCACAAGTTAACGCATAGCGGAGAAAAGGCATACAAGTGTGAAATTTGTGGCAAAGCGTTTCATCAGGTCTACAATTTAACATTTCATTTGGTATGCCATAAGTAACATATTTTTATTAATTGTTTCTAATCACTTTTTAAACTTATAAAGCATACGCATAACGAAAAAAAGCCATATCAATGCGTGACGTGTGGCAAAGGATTTTGCAGAAACTTTGATCTTAAAAAGCATATCAGAAAATTGCACGATTGTGCGAACCAACTTCAAGACAAATCACTAAAATGTTCAACAAACCCAAACCCAAATAATAGCACAAATATTGAAAGCGACTCAAAAATTACAGATAGTGGTGCACTATTCTCGTGCTGCCCTTCTATAAAACTGTCTACAAAAGCTGGTATGAATAGCGGAGAGCAGTTTGCCCCTCAAACATCCCAACCACCCCAGCCATCGCCACCATTATTTCATTCTATAGGACAACTTTTATGATTAGTAGTGAATTTACTTTTTTTAAATAAAAGGTAAAACAAACATTATTTAAATTATATTATTTATAGTCACTAATGTTATAATTTGAATAAAATTAAGGTACCATTTCATAGTTTTTTTTTGAATAATACAGATTTGAAAATCTGTAAGTTGAACACAGATTTTAATAAGTATTTATTATTACTGTAAGTCATACTGTTTATGGATTTACTATAAAGTTTTAGACATACAATATTGATATACAAATTTGATCAATTCGGGCGAAAATTTCACTCAATCGAATTTAACTAGCAATAAGTTTTGAGAAAATAACTTAATTATAACCATAATTAAGCGAATATAATTTTTAGAAAACATTTAGGAAACCCAAGTTTGCATCAAGAGAATAGCTTCAAATTTTTTTCTAACGAAAATTTAGAAAATAGTAATCCTTTTAACTTAATGATGCCAACCAACCTTATACTAAATATTGTGATCAAAATAGCTTTGATCCAAACAATTTAACGAATTGAGTTGGATATCAGATTTCTAAAATTCTGTGAGCGAATATTTAAATAAAGAAATTCGCATAAATTAGATAAAAGTTAAGATTCTATTAAATAAAAGCTATTTGGATCAAACTTTATAGAAAGTCATAATACAGTATTAACTTGAGAAAATTATAGTTAAATGTTAAACAATTTATTCCATAAATAAAATTTTGAAATTAGACAAAAAATATTTGGATTTTAAATTGAAATTTTTTGAATTTGTTCGCAGTCATATTAAAAAATGAGGTGCAAATGAATTGGAGAGTCTGTTTCTATTTTGTGTTATGTATTCATTGTTTGTAGAACACGATGATATTCACGTAAAAAGTTTTATGATTTCATATTTATAGAAAAATAGAAAAAAATGTACTGTACTTGTTTAACAATATTTGTTTAGTATAGCTAAATATGGTAGAGTGCAAACATATCTATATGGAAATAAAAGGTGAATACGTTATTATGAAAGCCTCTGGCAAAACATAATACATATAATACTTGTAATTTATGGTTAGCTTAACTCTACTGTTTTGTCATGTTATGTCGAAGTTAAAGCCCACGAGAGTGAAGGTTTGCTTCAAGCATTGGTTTGATATAGTAAGTAATACTATACAGTCGGTTAAAATAAATCCATTATAATGGACAAACACGGCATTACAACATAAGAGTAAGCCTGCATACAGTAAAAATATTAAATGAAGGTAATATTAAATTAATATCAATCAGTAAAAAACTTCAGATTTTAGCTCACTTTGTTTCCACCGTATAATCTCGGTTTTGTTGCAATTAAACAATTTCTCATTTTTATAAATACTTCAATTTTTAGATAACTTGTTTTAAATTTTTCTAACAATTTAAGAAAAATTTATACGACTTTTAACATTACATGCGTATGAATGTATGTGGTGTGAATAATCCATTAATGAATGAATTAAATGGTGTACCGACTTTACCACTAACGACATAAGCGCTAACGACGTTACCGCGAAAATTAAAATTCATACATATTTAACTTTAAATCATTTTGAAACAATTATATATGATTGATTTCGATTAAATTGTCTATTCATTAAAGTACTATGAGCTTAAATTTTTATTTCAAAATGATTTAAAGTTAAATATGTATGATTTTTAATTTTCGCGGTAACGTCGTTAGCGCTTATGTCGTTCGCGGTAAAGATTTTCGCGGTAATGTCGTTAGCGGTAAAGTCGTGGAACCCGTATGAATACATAAGAGTTGGTAACGTTTTAAATGTTAGTGACTGTACAGTTGACTGTACAGCACTGCCTTATCTTACTTCAATACTGGTATAATTTCTAGAGAATTTGTTTGCTCAACACAATTATTGTCAGCTATGGTTGTAGTGATACACTTCATTCCGTTATGCAATGTTTGTTCACTATTCGTTCTATGATTGAGATTTATTCGTTCGCTCTAAAGAATCAAAAGAGAAAGCATAACACTATCGTTTGGGCTAATACTGGCGAATGACGAAGAATGAGTTTGTATAACAGTAGTCGCACTAAAGAATAGCTGCTCTCATCTCACTCTTCTATTTGTTCAGATATCAACAAAAAAAGTTGAGAAAAGCATTTCGCTTCTCTCTGTACATAGTTTTGCAGTATGTGAGCGCTGCTCATAACATTCATTGATATATTTGTTCATTAAGAGACGCATTCATATTTTATGATTCAGTACTGTATAACTTAAGTTCAATACTATACACATATAAAGTTAATCAAAAAAACTTTCGAACTCATATTCAACAATTTTTTTAAGTAAGAATTTTTTATTTTCATTAAATATTAATAAATTTGTTAGCATTTTTACTATCTGTGTTTTGAGAGAGCGAGAGATAGAGAGTATGTCATACACATATGCTTCTAATAAGTTATTTATCAAACAAAGAATCGGAAAATTAGAAAAAGACTCATTTTGCGGTGAATCATAAAATCTATTTTCTCTGTGAGTTTTCCCGTTTGTGCTCAGTCTTCAATGCCTCTCTTTTTCTATCAATTTATCTGTTTCTCTGGGGCTCTTTTTCTATTTATTAATTTGATGCACAATATGATATAAGCCTGAGGTTAACACAAAAGTAAACCAATCATTATGTAAAATGAACACCAGTTTATCTAATATAAAACTTAAAGCCAAAACATAAAAAGCGGAAAATTACAGTTAAAAAAACTAATAAAGATACTCAACAATATTAAGCGTAATATTGTGTAAGTGTAAGCTTATATGAATTGTTTTGCTAATAAGTTCTTCATTTAAGGCAATTAACATAATTAATCAAAATTATTTATAATAATAGAAAACATGTTCTTTTGACGCTCTCTCACTCTCTACCGTAAAAAGAAATGAAAATATGAGTAAAAGTTAAAAATTATGTGAATTGAAGTTACATTGTGTATCTCTTTTAATTATATACTGCTAAGACTTATATAACACAGAAAGACTATGTTCGGGCACTTTCAGCATAAGCACCTTAAAAAATATTTTACTCTTGTTTTATCGGAATTTAATCTTATGACATAAAATAAAGAATCTAAAAATTATTTGCTAAAAATTATGAAAAATAAAATATAGTAAAAAATAAGAGCTCTAAAAATAATATCTATCGAGTTTGTCCTTAACTAATCAAATTCGTTTGAAAATTCTCAGCCTCATCGATGGTATCGGGTATCTCTTTTCCTTTAGTTTCGGGAAGCATTAAAATAACAAAGCCGTCAACTATTGAGAGCACACCAAATATAACCAATGGTACAGTTCTATGTGTATGTTTACCCTAAAATATTAGTAACAAAATGTGTTAAAATGTAACCAACAGTGATAATTGTACCAATTCTTTAACAAATGGAGCCAATATTGAACCGACCCGTCCGACCATAGAACTGGAACCAACTCCAACATTGCGTACAACAGTTGGATAAACTTCGGCAGAATAAACGTAAATCATTCCAAAAGAACACGTCACGCAAAACTTTCCTATCATTGCAAATGTTACGCCAACCCAAGAAAAATTACCTAAACATTGTTAAAAATAAATATATATAATTATTCACAATTGATTTATTTAAATAAAACCTGATAAAAATGGAATCGTCAAAAGACAAGAAAGTCCACCGCCAAACATGGCTGAAGTAAGTAATAAACGGCGTCCAAACTTTCCTAACATGTAAATGCATAGCGCGTACGCTGGAAATTCTACGGCACCAGCTATTAAAAAATTAATAAATGGATCGCCGCCGAGATTGTTCGTGTTCAACGAAAGTCCGTAATATACAAAAGCGTTCACAAACCTTAATCAAATTACAATTTGGAGTTACAATTAACAATACAGTATGTGATATTTTTATAATCGTACCACGAAAAGAAAAGAATAAGAGTATTTTTCAACATAATCGACGTCTTACACAAATCGATTATATTCGCTTTTCTATTATTAACCTCTTCATTGCTATCCTATAAAGTATTTAATTTAAATAACATAAGCAACGAAACTTAATGAATACGATAATCTTACAGCCAGTGCCACTTCCATAAGTTTGTTCAATTTAATATTTATGTCTTCTGTTGATTTTCCATTAGTTATGGCCGCTTTTCTAATTGCCAGCTCAGCCTCAGAAAATTTTCCATGAGTTAACTGCCATCGTGGAGATTCGGGCAAAGAACACCACCACAGCAATAAAGCGCATTCGGGTATTGTTACGGCTAATTGAAGCCATCGAAAGTCGCGCAATAAATAAGCCACTCCTGGAAGTATTATGTAACCGAGAGCCCAACCAAACTCTATTGCCATTCCGATAATAGCACGATATTCTGGACCAACAGTTTCAAGTACTATGTAATAAAATAGTCAATATCACTATATTCAAGATAAACTTTATTGTGAAAAGTTTTATTCGTTCAATTTAAAAATAATAATTACTTAATACAAATCCTGTGCCCCATCTGGCACTCGCACCATAAGCCAATGCAAATCTTAATAACAATAATTTAATATTTTTATTTATAGAATATATAAAATTTAAAAAATCGATGTTTCCTAATGTAAGTTTACAATATGTTATTAAAAATTGTCAAATTATTTGGGAAAATTTAATAAATACCTCGATATAATATAGTGCTGAACCGAGACTGAAAAAGCGCACGAAAAACCCGCTAAAAGCTCAATAATAAGACCCGTTAATATAATTGGTCGACGACCAAACCTATTAATTTATAACATTATAAAATTTCAAACAAACTTAATCTACAATCAACTATTTATCTAGAGATAAAAAAATTGATTAACTTATCAGATAACTGTCCCATAACAACAACTGTTACCATAACGCCAAACATATACGCTGATTGTGTTAATGAAGACAATTCTTCTCGTGTACAAACTAAATCCCACTAAAAATATTGACTTTTTTAGAATAACATTTATTTGTTTATTGCTGTGCGTTACTTCGCTTATAATCGTTGATTTATAGAATTCGTGGTCATATTCCCATTTCTCGCAATCTTCGGATGGATTATCAAAACGTTTGCACTGATTTGCGTGTTTAGTCATATTCCTCCAGTCTGTATCACTTACATTCTAATTAAGTTATAGGAATAATAACATTATAAAAACTGTTTTGTTGTGAGCATATAAAACTCAACTTGATATGTGTCTGGCTTAGCGCACCAATAGTTAATATCTGGCGCATAAAAAGACAAACTAAGACTATGCCAACACGAACACATCGCGCCAATGAAAAAGAATATGAATATATTCCTTTGCCACTGACCCCATGAGCCGACAATATCAGACACATTTTCCACTCTGTCTTCGGAGATATACTTTTTAGTCATGTTCGAAATTTTCACGTAAATTCAATATTCATAAAAGTTTCATTGATTCACTAAAAAAAGCTATGATAACCAATTTCTCGCTTAAATTATTTATATTAGCAGAAATGATATGCAATGAAATTCTAGTAAAAAAATAAATATATGATTTTGAGATTAGTTTTAAAAATAAACACAAAAAAAAGTTTTAAATGTCATGCACAAAGTTTCAAAATTGCACTCAAATGACATAAAACATTAGCGAATGTAAATTTACTGTACTTTAGCGCAGAATTGTTGAGTTCGTTTCTAATAAAAACTTGTCAGCATACAGTAACTGTAAGCTGAAATAATAGCTATATCTATATAATATATAATAGTATCAGTACACTGAATGAATACGTGTATACAAAAGCGAATTATTACAATGCTTATTATTTCATAAAATTATTGGATTCAATTTTTTTAAAAAAATTATTACTTGGAAATACGTATTGCATAACTAATTATTGATTTTTCTTTTTATATCATAAAAACTGAAGTTATATGACATTATTGATTAATAAACATAAATTTGCTTAAAAAAATCTACACTTAATAAGTTATTATCGCGCTAATTAAACATATAAATAAAATATTTAATTGATAACTTATTTTGCTATTTAAATGCACTGAATCACAGAATTTAGAGCCACTTTAAAAGATTAGATAAGTTATCAACAGTTTAATCGTACAGGTAATTAAAAAGCATTTAAAGTTCGGTATGCGTGGTTTACGTTTGCGCGAGTAAACCGTGTATGTTCACTGTAGATGTACTGTACAGTAAAAATCAATTGTAGTTAATAATCGCGATTAATGTGAGTTTGTTATGAATGCAATGTACAGCTGTACTGGAATTTATAAACACAGGTAAAACTTTCTGACAAAGTTTCAGGGAATTAGAAACTTTCTTTCAAAATTTTAAATAGAAACTTTTATAAATAAAACTGAAAATACAAATGATCACAGTTGTATAAACCTAACATTTATGTAAAAATATTAAAAAATGAAATTCTATTAGATTGTAATGAGTCATTACTAATGATATTCCCATAAGAATATTAAGAACATGCCGAAGCAAATAAAAACTATTTTCGTTTTTTTCCGAGAAAGTTCCAGAGAATTCTCATTTTTCCCAAAAAAAAAAGAAATTTTCACAACTGTAATATAAGTATAGTGAAATAATTATGTAAAATATAAATAACTTTTCGGTTATTTCACAATATATAACAATTAGAGCTGGGCGCGGATGCGGATAAAAGCGGATCGGATGCGGATTTAAAAATTTTTTAGCGATTTTTGCGGATGCGG
>JAQIVF010000041.1:0-46232 GCA_034698365.1 Steganacarus magnus
CCTAATTTGATAATTTATTGACCCTATTACCCTACCCTAATTTTGAAAATTTTGACCCTAATTATCCGATCTCTGATAATAATATAACGTTAATATTTACTATTTAAGACGTGAAATAGTTATACTAATAAATGTATTTTTAAGTTTGAATAAACTCTGATATGAAAATGTAATTTTTTCTATGATATCGATACTAAAAATTTTAGCCTTTCAATTCCATTGCATTTCTATTCATTTATAAAATTAATTTTTCGATTCTATCCCAAACCAATGCTTTTATGAGAATTTTAATTATTTTGATTCTATTCCGATTCCTATTCCAAGAATCGTAATATCACTGGATATATCTTTCATTCTTCACAGAAATTTAAAGTCCACTATAAAAAAAATGACTTAAAATCATCGTAATTTAGTTTTGGATACTTTCGTTTTAAGTATGATTAGCGAGGTTTATGTATTGAGAGCGACGTCAGTCTATCAAATCTTGATTTTTAAAATTTCGTGACAATGGAATATAACAATGAAAATCATTGACGTAAACAAAACAGATGGATGATAGTAAAAAATTCTTAAATTTGATTTGGTCTCAAATAATAGCAACGTTTAAGATTAATATCTATTAAATTTAATGTTATAATCGAAAATTACAGATTCTCTGACGTTAATGATATCAAAAAACGTATGCAATACGTTAATATTAATAATAATAAGCGAGCGTAAATTTTTTATAAGCAGTGAAATAGAAATTTTGTAATAATTAGAACTAAATGGTTGATTTCTTTTCTCTGGGACACGAGGTCAGAGTTTACGAGTGATTCCATACTCGAGGGTTAGAGGAATGATGGAACGAACTATTAGAGGGTTAGAGGAATGAGGTCATGAAGACCAACAAGAGCCATAACTTTTTCGTATAATCTGACTTTTATTTAATAAATTAATTAAACGGAAATTTCGTGGTGTGTCTCGATAACGCAGATTTCTCTATTATCCACTATTTTCACAAATTGTCATTCGAATATATATCACTTTTTTAAACACTTAAGATTTTCACCGATTATTTTTTTACTCTCAACATATTCTCAAAACATCGCAAAGTAATTCCTGAAAACTAATATAATGAAAAGTACTAAAAAAACAAACGGTTTAATTATTAAATATTAAATATTTAATTAATTATTACATATTATCAGTTTTATTAAGAAAATCTAGAATCGTAATAGAAATTTGTAAAATATGGATCAAAATAATTTATTTTTTAAGAATATGTAAACGCAAGCGATATCATTGCAATTTCTTTGAATCAATAAAAAAATTTTTATACTAAACAAAGTATTTGTTGTAAAGTATTTATAACTAGTTAATAAAGTTTTTTTTTAAAAAAAACTCAAATGGTAACGAATTGTTTTTTAAGTCCCAAAATCAAAATGAGCTCATTATGATGTCTTAAGTAATTTTTCATATGCTAAGAATGGAAATTGCAATTTGTGGTAAGAAATTAATTGCTAATCGAAAATAGTTACGGCAGGAAAAAATTATCATTACATTTGTAGTTATGATTTCAAAATAGATTATAAATAGATTAAGAATATATAGTATTAGTATAATAAATCGCACCTTCGATATCGAGTATGGATGGATCAGCTCTGTGTTGCATTAAAAGTATAACCATTGACAGATGTCCCTGTCTTGTGGCCCAATGAAGCGGAGTTGCCTTAAGATCGCCACCAATTGCATCAATAATAGCACCCTTTTCTATATAATACTTGACGATATCGAGTCTATTATTAATAGACGCCCAGTGAAGTAAAGTAACATTTTCCACATCTCTTTG
Organism: Steganacarus magnus; assembly: GCA_034698365.1. NCBI lineage: Eukaryota > Metazoa > Arthropoda > Arachnida > Sarcoptiformes > Steganacaridae > Steganacarus > Steganacarus magnus. Next base: position 1,832 of record JAQIVF010000041.1, read on the forward strand.
GTTCACATCAAACCCATTCTCAATAAAATGCTTGCATTTGTCAATATCTCCGTACTGTGTGGCACGTATTATCTCTTCACCCATTGTGTGCACACAACTCTTCACTAAATAAATCTTAAATTAAGTTAACACTGTACATATTATTATGAAATAATACATAGCATTACTTCATTGGTCACGTGTTCAATACTATATATATTTACGTGACGTTTTATTTGTATGAACATATTATTCTCAGCATTTAAACGCAACCAGTATTTTCCAAAACTAGAAACTATTGTAATATTTAATTGATTTAAAAATATATTTCAGTCAAAAAACGTTTTTAAATAATTTTTCAAAATATTTTATTTGGAATTACAGGTAAAAATAATAATTATTTTGCTAATTGTTAGCGTAAATTGAAATATTTTAGTATTTGGAATACACTATTGCTATGCTATAGTAGGGAAAGCGATGGGGGAATAAAAAACACTCACAAGTATTTTGATATTAAACCGCTATATGTCTCTAAGTCTATTGGTAAGCGTGGTGTTCACGAGGTCTTAAACAAAGTAAATATGGGAAATGGCAACGCATTCAAACTGTTTGCGACATCACCGCTATCACCAACGACACCACCAATACCTCCTGTCATACCTGTTCCACCCATTTCTAAGCCACACGATGACAACACTGCGAACAAAGATAACGAAACGAATCCCGGATCGATGGAAGAATTGCATCGAAAGTGCAAAGGTTTGCCATTGCTTTGCTTTGTGATGATTGATGTTTCAATCAATACAATCCTCACTTTTATTAATATGATTATAATTTGTAAATACAGAGATATTTCCATCGCCATTCGATGGCGCAAAAATAATAGTGAATAAAGCGCTGAGCAATCACTTTCAGTTGAGTCATACGGTAACGATGTCTTCTGGTGGACTCGTTCCTCCGGGATATCGTTTTGGTGCCACTTATATCGGTTCGAGACAAGTGTCTCCAACCGAAGCGTATCCGATATTATTCGGCGAAATCGATCCAAACGGCAATTTAAACTCTAGAATATTGCACTTAATTGGCGATCGATTAAAGCTGCAAATCGGTGCTCAAATACAAGACTCGAAATGCGTGGCATCGCAGTTAACCACTGATTATAAAGGATCAGATTATACGGCATCTCTAACACTGGGAAATATAGACTTACTTAATACTAGTGGAGTGGCTGTTCTTCACTATTTGCAAAATGTTAGTTCTAGGGTAGCGTTGGGCGCGGAGTTGGCCTATCAGTTCGGTCCTCAAGTGCCTGGATATGAAATTGCAAGTAAGTTTAAATTAATTAACATAATTTTAATTGATTATTAAGTAATTGAAGGTATTTCAGTAGAAATAAATTAGATTAAACCACATAATTATTCGCTTAAAATTTTTTAATTAGCTTGAAATATATTTAATCATATTTTATTTAACAGCCTATTTTGTTTAAAATATGTTATTCTATACATTTTATTTTATTTCGTTAACATTATGTAACGTTTTTTATAAGTTGTATCGCTGGCGGGCAGATATTCATCACCAAATAATTTCACCGTTAGTGGAACATTAAGTAACGCTGGCGCTCATCTCTGTTATTATCAAAAAGGAGGAGAAAATATTCAGGTATAGGAAGAAATTTATATGATAGAAACGCATATTATTTCCGTGATATATAAGATGTCTATAACCCTAAGATTATTATCTTTTACGGTACGTTACTTATTAGGTTGGCGTTGAAGTGGAAACTAATCTTAGAGTCGGAGAAAGTATCGCAATGTTTGGTTATCAAATCGATTTGCCAAAGGCTAACCTCGTGTATAGAGGTATACAATAACTGGTTTTTTTACTTTTGTATCATTTTTGAAATTATTTAAAACTTATTTTGTGGCATTAATGATTTAAATAGGAATGATTGATAGTAACTGGTCAGTGGGCGCCGTTTTAGAGAAGAAACTGCTACCTCTTCCATTCACATTCGTTTTAAGCGGAATGATTAACCACAGTAAACATCAGACAAAGATCGGCGCTGGTCTTTATTTAGGATGAAAACCGTTGTTCATATAATGTGTTTTAATAAAAAAATTATATTTACAATGAATGTAGGATTTATTAATTTCTAGTTAAAATTTTTTAAAAATTAGTTTTTCTCAATTTTTTTGAGAAAAAAAGTTAAATTTCTTTTTGTATTTCTTATTATTTCAAATCACATGTTAACTATATAGACGTATTTTTAATATGACAATTTATGCTCATTAATAATTAAAAATCATAATTTAAAAATTGCTTAACTTAATAAACATTTTATATCTATCGTCATATTTTACGTTTCGTCATTTTATATTTAGACCACTGTTGAACATTTTGGTTGGGTTATCTAAAAAGGGTTCCTATGAATGTAACCATACATTGAAAGCTTTGAGCAACGACGCCATTGCAATCAACTCCCAATTATAGTTCTATCTTCTATGAACAGAAAATCCTTAAATTTAATCCAACACGGAAAACATACAGCACAGAAAATACATTAATCCAAAAATATTGCAACCTAAAAACTTATGCTTATAATTTCCTTCAATCTTGAAAATTACTAGTCACTAAATTTGTAAGAAACTCAATTAGTTTCAGTCGGCAAAATATTCAATTCTTTTATAGTCCATTATTTTCTTAGTTCAGTCTCCGATATTTTCGTAAACATAAAAATTTTCAAAAAGTAAATTTTGAGTAAATTGAGTAATTTTTGTTTATTTAAATTTTTATCATTTAAAGACCAAATTGAAATTAAAAGTTTATCACTTCATAAACGTATAGAGACTTTTGTAAATTATCGAACGAACAAACAAGCTATGAATGATCGATGCATAATTTTATATAATAAAAATAAGTTGAGTTTACACACCTAAAGATCGATGTTGAGTTGAGGAGTTAGATTTTTTACTTATTAACTTATAAAATAATTTAGTATAGTTAGTAATTCGAATATTTTTCAGATATATAATTTATATATTCATTGGTAATTAATATTTTACTAATTTGCTAAATGTTACACATAAGAATAGATCAATATATTTGAGCACTAATAGATTATATTTTAAATATAAATGACTTAAAACTATATTAAATATCTATCTTTTTTTCTTTCACACTCATCTTATAAAACATTTCATATTTCTAGGGAGACATAAAGCATTAAACAGCATATAAACAAACTTGCAATACAATTATTGCCTCAAGCATTTAAACTACTTTCCATCTCATCTTTATTTTGAATCCTATATAAGATTTTATTTCTGATTTGCATCATAAAATTGAATTGAGGTTAAAATAAATTTCTTTTATAGCACTGTTTTAACACATTCTAAAATGACATTTCAAGACAGGATAACACATTTAACACTATAGGTTCCCCATAAAAATTAACAGTTAGACACTCCTAATATGCTTGGGTTTAAACTTTGTATAAAACACGGCAGCACCAAGTTTTTTAAACTTAGTTTTAAATCATCGATTACACTAACAGTCTATATCTAAAGTGAAACTAAAGCGAGGAATAATGATGATAAAGTTTAAGGTAGTAAAATAGTAATATTTAATATAATCACTTTAGCCTTTTTGCTTAATCTTAATTACTTTTTTAAAGAAATTTTGTTTGAATAATAATGATATTTCAGTAATGACTTAATCAAATTAATTTTTTATTTTTTCGAAATATAATATATCAGTTACAGGTATTAACAATAATAGCTGCTGTTTGTTTAAATTATGGATTAACTGCCGAACAATTATACCTCGCATCTCCACTTCCATCTTTTAAGTATCCACAAATTGATGCTAAAAAGATTTTATTAAGTTTACCACCGCTACAAGTAAGTCCATTAAGAGTGAAAGCTAGACCATCGCAATCGACACTTTTTTTCATTAAAAAAAATGAGAAAAAAGAGGACGAGTATATACCAGTTGGGGTAAACGTTAACGACAATCCGGAACCATTAAAATTTTTTCTTAAGAGAGTAACTGTTCCGAGAGTGGTTTCTGAGCGCGAATTTTTTAATGATATTTCCAAAGATACGAAGAAAACAGTCAATGACTTTAAAGACAACTCGGTTCTCTATGCTAGCAGTAAATTTGACACCAATTCCATAGAATTACCTTATGTCAAAAACACACCATTAGTGTTCGGTCCCACTGCTGCTGATCGAGCTTTCGGTTCCACTCCCACGCAAACTTTTGGACCCATATTGAAACAAAATCTTCGTTTTAATTCTGCAACTTCAAGACCAACTTCCACACAATCTTTTGGTATTACTTCACCACAACCTTCAAGATCAACTTCTGCGCAATCTTTTGGTAGTACTTCACCACAACCTTCAAGACCAATTTCTGTGAAATCTTTTGGCATTATTTCGCCACAACCTTCAAGATCAACTTCTGCGCAATATTTTGGTAGTACTTCGCCACAACCTTCAAGACCAACTTCTGTGAAATCTTTTGGCATTATTTCGCCACAACCTTCAAGACCAACTTCTTCGCAATCTTTTGGTATTACTCGGCCACAACCACCTAATAGACTAATATCCAACAAACAGACTTATTATAAATCACAACAGTTAACTTTTGGTACATTTTCTGATATGTCTAAGACTGAAGATCTAATTAAAGCAAAAATTGATGCAATCTTTGCAAATACAGACGCGACTCCAAAACTGAAATTGTTTGATCAAAAGTTCCAAACAAAGGAAAGAATAGCTGAAACGACGAAACCAAACCCGACAACAACGACAGCGACGACGACGACGACAACACCGAAACCGACGTTAATAACAACACAAGCGGAAACCACTGAAGCGAGCACAGCATCATCTAAATTATCCGAAACTACAATAGTGTACGGAGTGCCGGAAGTGCTCGAAAGCAGACAAACCATAAAAGAGGAAATTGCCTCAATTAAACGAGCATCAATTAAAGGAAGTTATAGCTATGTCGACTCTGATGGAATCACTAGGAAAGTGAACTATATTGCAGATGAAAATGGGTATTAATTTATTATATTCGTTAGCTTATCATTTTAATCTACATTACAAATGGTGAGGTAACAATTTCACAAACATAATTTAATATTTATAGCAGTCGAAAATTAATCTTTATACTTAAAATGCATATATAATCAAATTATTTAAAAATTTTGTGTCTCCCAAACCTATAATTTTGCTTTATAAAACTATAGTTTTACTTCAATTATAAACACAAGCGTATAAATAGTTTGAATAATTTTTTATCTGTGAAGATTTTGAAAGTCCTGAGAACTATTTAGTATAGGCTGAAAAAACTCTTTACAGTATCTATTATATATTATTACAAAATTTAATCATAGAAGTTTCATATTTCTTGTGGATTTTACATTTTTTAAAATTTAAATCGACTAACTTTCAAATATTTCAACCACGACCAGGAACTTTATAAACTCCTCGTCCATATACTAAACTAATCACTCAATCAAATATTTTCAAACGCCTTAAATATTAAAGCTTAGCTAAAAACGTCTAATAACTAAATTTTTAGACTGAAGAAATTTTTAAAAGAAAGTGCAGCGTTGACCACCACTTTTAGTATCGATGCACTTTTTTTAGTGTAAATCTTGTTGATAGTGGCACAGACAGTAATGAACTTCGAATGTTAAAAGTAGATCGGTTTGCAAATATTGGGACAAATATTGAGATTATTAGCAAATTTTTTGCATATAATTATTATTGACATTCTATTCTATAATTCCAATTAACAGTATTTAGATTTTCAAATTTATGATTTGAATTTGTTATTCTACAAAAAAATTTGTCTGATGACTGATGGGAATCATAGAAAATAGTATTTTAAAGGAAAGTTCAATGGACAATATATTGTTTTTAAGCATATGACATAATTTATTCAAAAACCTTATTTTTGCTTATCGTTAAATAACTCACTTTAATGTTCTAAAATATTAAATATATCTTTGCTAAACTTAACATACTTAGATGTCCGCAAAGTACTGTATAAGTGTTAGCAATTAAAAATTTTTCATTAATAACTTTTATTTTTTATTAAACATACTAATTTTTTTATTTCACGAATTTTTGTTTCAAATTAACGAGTTTGTTTTTTTTATTGAATTCAATTTATCGTATTAATTAAGGAAATGTAAATATTTAAATATGAGGAAACATGTGAGCTGTATATCTTATTTTAACATTCAAACTGTTTGCTTTAACATTAATTATTATAGATAAAAGATTATTGAGTTCTAATACAAGTCATTGAAAAATCAGTATTAGATTTTTTCACCAATTAAAGAATGCAAACTTAGGATATTAATGCAAAGTTTTAAAAACTAGTGAAGCCTATCGGAAAATCCGATCGTTCCTGCAGTGCCCAACTAATGTGTACTAACTATAGTTTTATTGAAGTGCAATAAAAACGAACACAGGAGAAAAAATTAAATAATTTATATATAAAATAGTAAATATATAACTTTTATTTGACTCTACCACAGATATAATGTTCGACAGTAGAAATAAATATTTTTGACGCGATCACAAAATTAAGTTTACGACATTATAAAATCATTTTGAATGAGTTTTATTATGCATTTGTAAATTATAAATTTAAAGTTATATATTATGTAATTAATTTTGACCATATATTAGTTTTACTATACTTTATTTAAAACTAGATGTTAAACATGCTCTGAACAATTATCATTATGTTTTCATAACTAATTAGATTATTATTTTACGCGTCAAATTAATTTGTTATGTAATAATGCCCAAAATATTTACTTACAGTAATAATCTTAATGAATTTTATTTTCACTCAAATTGAATAATAGTTTTCGTTCAAATATCGACGCAAAGGACAACGGATCGTTCAATACTGACTCTGCTTCAGTCACTCTTATTGCTCAGAAAACAATTGATTCGGTTTTATCTGATTTTTCATCTCAAAATAACGTAACAAAAACAACATAATTTATTTTTAAAAAAAACTAAAATACTTTCTCAAATTCAAATTCTCTCAAAACAGTGATAAGAAATTAATAATTTTAATCTCAGCGTAACTTAATTTATATAATTCTTTTTTTTATTAAAATATTATTAAGAAAATAAAAATATTTCATAATTTTATAAATTTTTAATTTATTTACTTTTTTACATAATTTTGTCATAATTATATAAATATTATGACAAACAAAATAATTTATACTAATTAATCAAATTATTAAAGCGTAAAAATAAAGTTAATCCGAGAGGTTATGTGCAAAATTTGTAGATTAATGTTAAATAGAAAAATGAAATATTGTAAAAATAAATAATATTCTTTAAAACATTTTTAACTTAATCTCGTTCTAGAAAAATGTAGTATTGCTGTATAAACTTTAATTATGTTATGTGTGCTAAATAAATAAAATTGTTTTTATTTTTTTGATATCAAAATATTTTTACTTCTCAATTGACTATTATTTATAAACTATAAAATGATAAATTAAAATGTTGTTACTCACAGATTTCGATTCTTATGGAATACCTTTTGATTATTTATTTTAATTCTATTCTAATATTAAAACTGTATGCTTATTATAAGAAACGAAGTGTTTAACTATAATAAGCATGAAATAATATGAAGATTGTATGAAAATGAACTTAAATAGAGATTGAGAAATACGATTAGGATTTCTGAAAAACATGACAAATGAATGACTAGTTTGGTGATCGGATCTTGAAATCACTTGCAAGTTTAGTTTAAATAATAATATTCAGCAAACTATCGAAGATTATTCATTTTTTAATTCTCATTCCCTTTGTTTGGACACATTTTAAAAATGTTATCACTATAAGCAAATTGTATTTATTTAAGTGCTGTGATTGAAACTGATTGAAATGGCAAAACACTTTATACAAAAGTTGTGCTCAAGTTATTGCCATAACGGCAAAACTAATAAAAAAAATTTAGGATTAAGATTAGCGATATTATAATGGTTTAAAGTTGGCCACTGATAATATTTATGTTTGAATACACGGCACATAAGCGAGACACCACGATAGATAAAATTTTGAGAGCTCTTCACATAAAAGCTAATGACGAGAGCGAAAAAATAAATATAATCTTAACGCATGCGGAATAAAATCCATAATTTTTAAAAGTACAATTAAAAATAGTTACAATTGAAATTATGCGCAAAACCTATATTAACTTAAAGCTAAGGGTTTAAACCAACCCCTTCTATGAAAAAATTTAAGTTAATATTTTGTTTACGAAATGTCTGCGTCGAAAGAGTTATACCTCCGTCAACGTATTGGCACTTTTTATAAAAATAACAGACATTTGAAAAAAAGTGAAGTTATCAATCATTTTAAATTAGAAGTGCCGCTCAATCAACAATTTATCAAATTATTAATAGAATAAACAAAGGTATTAACATCACCGCAAAATTAGTAACAAAATTAAAAATAAAATTATTGAAGAGAACGATAAAATTGCTCGAAAGCATGAGTCGACAATGTCCGCGGTAATCGCTCTGATTAACTGTCATAGTGACAATAAAGTAGTAATAGTAAAACTTTGCATTGTGTACAACAAATACAAAAATTAGAGCCAGTAGAGGCAATTTCAAAATATATATTCACTGACAGATTCTGTCCGTCAGCCGCTTGTATGTATTAAATATAAATATAGTATTATGTATAAAGAACTTTAAATTATTTTGCTTTATCGCTTCAAAATAGAAAATATAATGTTAGCTTTAATATTCAACCAATCTTAACATATATTAATAAAAATTAAAATAAATTTTGCTAAATGTTAATTTAAATATAAATAATGTTAAAACGAAAAGTGATAGACTGATAGGACCTCAACTAATTTAGCTAATTTATTATATAAATAAAACCTAAAAGTAAAAAATTTTTAGAAAAGGATGAAAAATACACATATATGGCAATTAAAATAGAATACTCGTAGACTACTTGTTTTCGTACTATGTATCACTGAAGTGAGTTATTTCAAATAACTAATGTTTATTTCATGCTTAAACAAATTCAATTTATTGAATATAATCATAAATATACTGTATATGAAACATAAAGAAAACAAATATTAAACGAGAGCATCAGACAACAAATCATACATGTTTTGAAAAGCACTCATCACTCTATTGTAAGAGTGCGAGTCGTAAAGAGTTCGCGCGGCGTTACTCAGATCATACGGCTCTTCCACGCAAATATACTTCCAATCGCTGTGTATCCTGCGATGATTATTAGACAGTTGTGACCTCAAGAATGAGTGCCCCAAACGAACTGACGCCACATTTAATTCCAAACTGAATTCATACAAATAGTATTTAAAAAAGCCATACATGAGGAGTCCGAGTGATTGCGAATTATTACTATTAAATTGTAGCAATTGATCCAATTCTGGTAATGTGATGTATTTGCTAATATCGCGGTATGGACTAAACATATCGGGATACAACTTCTGGAGGCACGGAAGCACTGGTGGATCGCAACACTGCAGATAATGAATGACCATTAACTCGATGGTGTAACTGGAAAGCGCGCCGCCGTATGAATCGATACAACCCGTATGTTTTGCCCATTCTTTGATGGCAACACAAATCGGCGAAACTCTCCAATCAATCTTCGAGTAGCAGTACAACAGACGAGTATTTCTGATGGCGATCTCATTATTGATATTAATTTCGACCTGAATATTAGTGTCGCTGTCTTTAAAGCGTAATATCGGAACAATTGATCCAACGATTTCGCTCAAACCATTTGATATGCAATTGTTTTGCGATAGAATTAAATCAATTTTCGACAATAATTCATTCTTATTGTTGTTTGACTTAGAAAATGCGAAATCGTAACAATCTTTAATAAAACAGAGATCAATGTCACTATCATTAGTGGCAAAGCCATTCACTGTGGAACCACTCACGTAAATGTTAACCATTTTTAATTTCGGTTTCAATATTTTAAATAAATTATCTCTTAATTTAATTTTTTGATTCAATGTTTTGTAGTTTTGTGTTTTACTCAAAAATAAGTGCCATATTTGACGCGAAAGTGAGTCATCGCTGTATTGCTCGTTGTTTTTGTTAATTATATATTTTATATCAATTAATTTTAATTGAAATGCATTTAAACTAACGGCCATATGTCTACCAACGGTGTACGCAATTAATTAAATCGATATTACCATATAATGTAATACAATACGGGAGTAACGGTTGTAATGCGACGAATGTGAGCCAAACGCCAGTCCGTCCGAACAGCTATAATAATGAGTGACACCACTAGATTAGTAGAAACCAATCATAGCATTGCAACCAAACACACAAACACACCACACTCGCAACACTCGCAACACTCGCAACACTCGCAACACTCGCAACACTCGCAACACACGCCAAAGTGAATTAAATTTACGTATTGAAAATCGCGGCTGGGGAGCGATTATAAATTACTACCGTATATTTTAAGATAGAATTGCTAAACTCGCGCATAATTCGAGGTTATTCGATACTACTGCTTTTAGCGTAACCAATTGTTGTAATTACACGAGAATTTAAAATAAAACGATTAATACTTGAATACAGATAACACAAAAAAAATTTAAAATATGATTTAACATCTCTTAAATTTAGTTTTTAGTTAGGGTTAACCCTTCCCTTCCGTTAGAAAGACGCGCGAAGAGCGTCCTTCTATATGTAAACAATATGTTAGTTAATGTAAATATGTATACTCTACTGTATATAACTTTTGTATAATTATTTTTTGCATATTTGCAAACCTAATAATTGTTGACGCAAAAAGGATAATTCCCAAAAATGTCCCTTAAGATTAAAAATTAATTGCCTCAAGTTTATAAAGCAATATATTAATATATTTGGTAGTTCTCTTGAATAAGGTAACCATTGCTGTAAAAAACTGATTTACTTTATTCTAACAATACACTAACCTAATGTTCACATTCATAAATTTAAAAAATAAACTATTTATAAATTATAATGTGGAACAATAAAAAATACTTTATTCAGTTTTAGATAAAATTAATATTACATAGTAATACTTGGTTAATAAAAGTTCGTTAGGTTTTATAAGAGTGGTGTGTCAAAACAAATTAGGCATTACAAAGTAATACTTAGTTACTCTCTTTTATAACGTCAATTTGCAACGATTTATAAATTTTAGTGACTTTTTTGAAAAAACTTAACGAACTTTTTATGCGTCGATCATAACTCATGTATTATCGGCACACTATAACTTCTTACAAACAAAAAGTAGATGTGTTAAATACAGTTAGCGTTTTATCTATATTAACTTAATAATAACATTTTAATTTACTTTTTAATTTATTTTAGCATTTTTTAAACCTGAGTAGCATTAGATATAATTAGTTTAATAAAACTAATTTTTTAAGTATAAATATCTAATTTAAAATTTTTTCATTTAGTTTTTCATAATAGTTGTCTAATTTAATTATTAAAAGTCAATATAAAATAAATAAAACTGATTTGCGTTTATTCTCAACTGCACTGTCGGTTAGATTGTTAGCCTAAACTGCTGTCAACATCTGCCTCTCGGATATACGCATACCTTGTTTCAGCGTTTACTGAATTACTAGAATAGTAAGAATTGAGTTCAATCTCGTTTTCATACAAACCAAAGTTAATTATTGTTCGCAATGCTTTTAACTTTCGTTTTTTCGAGCGAACAACTCTAACGAACATAGTTGTTAGCAATAAAACCAGTGTTAATAAAATTAGAAAAGCGCCAGTAATCAGTGTATGCGCATATTTCCATTTAAAAGCTTTTGATTGAGAATAACCATTGCTTTGATTCGAATCAAAACTGCAATTTATTAATAAATTTCCATTCAAACAAAAATAGCAATTATTATTGCGCTCACAAACAGAATTATTCAAACGATAAGTATCTATTTCACTGATCCAACCAACCGATTCGTTGCACATCATATTAAATACTTCGTAATAATTAGAAGAATTGGTTTTATGGTTACACCGAATTGTCACATATGTTCCAATTTTAAGGGTTGATAATGATTTAATCCATGTATTGTCAGTCTTGCTTGATTTATAAGATATTTCTTCTCCGCTGTAATTACTAAGCACTGAACACATACTTCCGTTTCTCGTTGCACAAGAAAGTGACATTTTTGTAGAATTTCTATCAGAATTGCATACAAAATATTGACTAAAAATAATAGTAATTATCACATATATTTGATTTAATTCCGATATCATTTTTAAATAATATTGATGTTTCCTAAATTAATGAAAATTTTCTATTTTGCTTATGAGAGCATAATAAATAATTATTGCGGAATGTTTCTATTTTTTGTGAATAAGTTATATTTCATATGAATTGATCAAAGGATTTCCAGTGTGATATAATGTCATATGAATTTATTTGTAATTTACTCTTTTAGCTCTAATTTATTTTTGCAAATATAAGTTATGATTGTTAGCTTTTTATAATTCCGGATTTATTAGATCTTTTTTTATTTACAATTCATGAGTAACTCTAGTTTTAGTTGTAAATCACTTTTAAGTCGATATTATGTATTTGACTGTAGTCCGTCAGTATTTTCACCGTTAGTCCAAATGTGCGCAGTTGACTATCATGGAATTAAATTTCAAGTTTATTCTGAAAATAAAAAATTTAATGATAGATAGGAGCATGTATGAATTTTCTTTTTTTTTTATTTAAAAGGAAGTTCAACAAAAAGGAGTTTTACTGTACTAACCAAAAAAAAGGTGAGTTAAAAGTTAAATTTCACAACAAAATTGAAAAAATATTTGGTGAATTTTATTTTTCATGACACTGTAATAAGTGAAGCTCGGATCTTAAAATATAACTTTAAAAGAAATGTTATACGCGGAATAAGAGTTCACGCGATAACTGAGTAATTGACTTATAAGTCATTGTTAAACAAACGAATTAATCACATAAAACTATTTTTGTATTCACTTAATCAACTTTAATGTTTGCGCTAATCTTTGATTTTTATATGTATTTTTCTTTAACTGTTATGAGTCATTTCTCATATACAGTTAGTTGCGATTTGGCTCTCGAAGCGAGCAGTTTATTAAATAAAACTTAATGTTATTTTAATTGCAATTCAATTTTATTTGTTAAGCGTTAAATGCGAGTAAAAAGCATTAACGTTGTGTGTGTGCGAAACAAAGCACAGTAACGCGAGTGTGCCTTACAGGCATTGAAAGGGTCAATAGCCGACCAGTTATAGTAACTAAGTGTGCGTCACCAATACAGGTGAATTTCAAATCACGTTATCGTGGATATCTCGAGAACGGTTCACTCTACAGATACCATTCTTGTTTTATTGTGATCAACGTCGAAAGGCGGTGATAAATAAGGTTCAATTCAAATCTGATCGAACTTTGCTGTGGTTTCTTAGCCACCGCACCCCCGAGGAAGCTTTAGCGTAGCGAGCAATAGTAGTCCTCACAGAAATATAAAAGCATATTTGAGATAAATGAAAATTAAAATATGCATATATTCTAGAGCTTATTTCTTGTTTTAATTTTTGACATTGAAAACTTTTCAATGAAAAGATTTCATGTATATTTGTAAATTTTGAAAAATCACAAATTATAGAGTCAGAATTCTAGAAATTATTTTTTTTTAGAATTATCGCCTATGGCTTACCCCCTCCTAGAAAATCTGTAAAATTTGAGTAATTAAGAAAAAATGAGAATTTTAAAATCACTAAAATCTTATACATTTTCCTCCACAAGAATTGCAGAATTGGTAGTATAGTATGGTCGATGCCTTTCCTAAAGTGTTTCTGACCATTTGTAACTCTGGCATACGAGATGTGGAACTCACTTTCTCAACATAAAAAAAAGTCCGAAGAGATAATTTATGCAAATTTACGAAAATTTAATTGTTTATCGCAATCAAATTTGATTAATTTCATAAAAATATAAAAGAATTTTTTATTTGATTTTCAAATTTTGATCTATAAATTTACGCTTATATTAAAAATTGAAGCTTAAAAATCTAACCTTCACCTATAAAAAAGTGGTCAACAATTTTAGGAATTTATCGCAAATATTTACAGTTAAGATTCTAAGAAAATAATTTGAATGCATTGCCTCTACTCATACTCATACTAATAATGCGTAAAAACGGTTTCAACAAAAATCCAGAGTTCGTGATTCATTTGAAGTAATAACATGAAAAATCGATGTCACAGTGTTGTATGTACTGTACATTATTACGGTTTTCTAAGAACACTAGTTATAAATATTAACGAATTTACATTTACTTCTGCAGTATGTATGCGCGAGAAATAGTTACACTCAACAATTAGTCTATATATCAGCACAAATATTATCTTGCTTTTTATATTCAATTAATTTTTTATGAATACTGTATTATAATTATCATTCAATTATTACGCAAATTTTAAGAATTTTAAAGTGGAAAATATAATTTAATTTGAATAAAATAGTATTATTGAATATATCAGTTATGCAATTAATTAGCAACGAAAGTGCACACAATAATCTTAAAAACTAATCGCTTAATAAAATGAAGTCTATAATTATTTAATCAACGATCGTATCAGAGTATGAATTCTAAAATTAGGAAAATTTCTTGTTTTATTTAGACTTGTTTTGAAAACAATTAGTTATTTGAGTGTAAACATGGGAACATTATAAAGAGGCATAATAAGGAAAAAATAGGTTAATTCCCAATTTATGATAGTGATCTCATTTTTATTTACTGTTATCGCGTTATCTGGCACTTAATTTAGACAAAACGAAAAACCGCACAAAAACATATTTATTGTTATGACGTTGGAGTGCAGTAATAACACTGAAAAGCAGCACAAGGTTTAGCGGTGCAAGCATTGACAGCACTGACAGCTGGCGAATGGCTTCGACGCTCATTCACTCATTTGTGTACCTCATCATCACTTAAGGCTATATAATAGCGGACGGCTATAGTTATCCCACGTATTAATACATATAATATTATTTTTGCTGCACAGTCTGTTGTGTGTGTGTGTGTGTGTGTTGTCTGCTATTGACTGAGAGTTCATTTATAGCTATTATAGTTATAGTGTAAGTGTGAGAACAGAGAAACAGAAAGATATTCATTATTTTTAATTGGCTTTCAATTTGACATCAAAAATATTTGCAGTGACACGACATCCCATACAATACATACAATACACCACAATATACTAATATTAATTATTGTCATCACTATTACTACGATTAACAATTATCCCAATATTGTATTATAAATTAAACGTTTAGTTTTCTCTTTTTGTTGTTTTGTTTTCGTTTAAGTGTGTGTAGTATATATAGTGTCGCAAAATCAACAAAATAACACATCAATTGCATCAAACATTGAATGAATGACTGAATGATTGAATGAATTGCGTTTCATTAAACACTAATAGTAGTATATCGTGAATATAATAAACAACTATTTATCAAATTATTGAATTATTTAATTGTCAATTGTTTTATTTATTTTTACTCGTCTAATGATTTATTAAGTATATTATAAATTAGTTATTTTTATTTTTCAATTCATTAATTGTCAACAATTTCTTATCGGTCTGCAAACCAAATCAATTATCGCGTGATTTTATTTTTTACTGACAATTAAACAAAAACAACGAATTAATTGGCGCTCTATTTTTTTCTGAAGATTATATTATTTATGTTTTTTAAATCGTGTGCGACAGCGGTTTAAAAGCAGTTATTTTTTTTAATTAAAAATAAAATAATTTTATTATTATTTTTTTTTGTTTGTGTGTTGTTCTCACAAAATCATCCAAAATTAATCCTCAAGAGATCGCCAAAATTGAGTCATTAATGGAGTTGTCAGCCGTCGGTGAGAGAGTATTCGCCGCGGAATGCATTCTCAAAAAACGCGTTCGTAAGCAACGCGTCGAATATCTGGTGAAATGGAAGGGTTGGTCACCAAAGTATAATACGTGGGAACCCGAAGAGAATATACTAGATATACGATTACTGGAAGCTTTCGAGCAAAGCCAGCAAAAAGATCACCAAAAGCGTGGACTAAAGTCAAAGGCTGGTCACAAAGATAAACATTTAAGTGACGCTATTATTGATTTAAACGCTTTAAGTCCGTCAACCAGTGGTGACACCGCTATTGCTTCGAGTGGTAGTAATGGAGAACAGAGTAAATCTGATGTGTTTGATGACAGTACTGATGATAATAATGTGAGCACCAGTTTTGATTCGCCTAATAATGATTTTAAACGAAGAGATACGTCGCTCAAACGAAAACCGCTATCGAATAACGCGAATGATGGCCACAGTAATCCGAAATTAATGAAAATTACCGAAAAGATCATATCTGACAAAAAGGTGTCGTCAGCTACCAGTACTGTCTCGTCATCAACTAATTCTGGTCTCAGTTCATCTGTAAATACGTCATCAGCGTCTATAGGTGTGGGAACTTCGGTTTCGACGCCCAAAATAGTTAGATCTGAAGTAAGTTCTACTGTTTCGAACTCTAAAAAAGCTGCAGAAGTGCAGACAAGTGCGAAATTGATTGCCAAAGATGGTCGACAAGCTTTGATCGCCGCGAATGATGAACAATACTCATCGAATTTGGTGAACAAAGCTTCAGATAATGTCAATAATAATAATGTTGGCAAGACATCGATCGCAACGCAAGTTCAAAGTAAAGAAAAGCATTCGCATTCGCATCATTCACAGCAAAAGCCGAATTCAATTCAAAACTCGATGCAACAGAAAATCCAAACCAATACAAAGCAAATTCAAAACAAGTCAAATATAGCTCCGATAACGGAGACGCCATCACTGATACCTAACAATAACACTGGAATGACAACCAATCAAAAGACTATTAGTCGGTCTTCTCCGCCGCCAGAGTTTTGGAAGAAACAAAACAAACTCGTCGATCAAATAATGATCACTGACGTGACCGCCAATCAGATGACAATAACTGTACGCGAATGCAAAACTTTTCAAGGATTTTTTCGCGAACGAAACGCAACTGAAATGAAAAGTATCGCTGTTTCGACCGATACTGATAAGCCTTTACCGATTCGGAGCAAATAATTCGAGCGATCGATCACCGCTTTTGGTTTAATTGTATAATAATTTTATTTATGACTTATTATTATAAATTATTATTTTCTAGCATAATTTAATTAAAGAGTCGAATAAATTAAGCACTATATAAATATTGGCACTAATAATATAATCGATGAAAACGTTATTTCAATGCTTCTTCTAATCATATTTCATTATTTACCTAAACATCAAATATCACTTATTTATTTAACATAATTTTACTTATTTAAATCATATTTATCTTTTTTTGAGAATATTTAAAAAATTAATTTTAAAAAAATGTATAATGGATTTTATTTTAAATTAAATAAAATAAGTTAAATATGACGTACCGAATGAAAATTATTAAGTTAATCAATCAATAATAAGATATATTGAATGATATCATTAATATTACAATCTAAGAAAGAGTTTATGTCTACTGTTTAATCGTGTTTACTGAATAACAGTGCCATTTATACTCTTTTTACTGCACAAAAATTTCTTTGGATTATTTAAGAAACTTGAGTTCCTATTACTTAATAATCACTGAAACCTCATTCAACAGTCATTGCAAAACAGATTAAAAACAATTTATTGATAACAATGTCAATTTTAATTTAAACATTTGAATCTATGAACTATGTTTAATTGAGTTCCAAAATTTATACCACAGAATTATCTCGACTATAAATTTCTAATATATGGTCAATAAGAGATATGGATAATAGATTTGCTGATACTTCTTCCCCTAAAACAGAAGAAATAATTTCTTTTGGTGGTTTACCTCCACCATGGCTTAAAACTTCTTGTTTATATATGGCTCCCGCTGAAGTAGAGAACGGATCAGATTGAAATAGCTTTTTCCAAATCATAGCAGCAACTGCTTTGGACACTAAATATGAGTAATATTTAGCTCCGTAGCCAACGAGATGACCAAATCTTAACTGCCAGGCAGTGTTTTCGACAGTTGGAAGACTATAATAATTGTTTTGAATATCAGATAAAACTTGTGTGGTGTTTTTCATACCACGCAATGGATCACTGCTGTGATAAGCCTGATCCAGAGCAGAGTAAAACACTTGTAGTTGTATATCGCTTGCCATAAAAACGCGCTTAGAGTTTAGCCAACTATTAAGTAATTCTTCGGGAATTTCTTTTTCAGTTTGAAAATGTCGAGCAAATGCGGACACAACACGAGAATCAGAAGCGAAGTATTCCATAAGAATAGAAGGCACTTCTGCAAGATCTGTGGAACAACGCGTACCAGTAATGTGTTGATAAGGAGTTCTTGCGATCATAGAATGCATTGCGTGACCCATTTCGTGAAATAAGTTATCGACCATATTTGGTGTTAATAGTGATGGCATTAGTGGAGTAGGATTGGGTAAACTGAGCATTAGTACCACAATGGGCAGTTGATACGAACCATCGCTTAATCGACAGCCACCTTGTATTGTAAAATGGCAGTCATGGTGAGGCTTCGAGTTTCGTTCAAAAAAGTCACAATAAATAAATCCGAGTTTTGTATTTGTGGTCGTCTCTACTGCTTCTAATTTGATAACATCGCGATGCCATAATTCTCCATTGATTGTTTCACTGATTTCCAGTTTCACATTAAATAAACTTCTAAATATTAGATTTAATCCATCCATACAAGAACCTAATGAGAAATATGGCGCACACGCGGCGATACATTCGCTATATTTAGTTTGTTTGAACGCAGTTGTATAATAAGGCACATCCCATGGTTTTATAGTCTTTGCAGAGCGATTATTTGAAGCTTTAAGTCTGAGCATTGTATCGAAATCTTTAGCAGCCAAAGGTCTTAGTTTATCGCTAATCATATCAATTAATTGCCACACAGTTTCTGGATTATTCGCAATACTTCCGTTAATAGCTCTATGGGCATATGATTTAAATCCGCAAATCGATGCAAGTCTTAATCTTGACATTAGTAATTCAGTTAATAGGCGCTCTTGATGTTCCTCTGGATAAAGGTATATGCGATAAGCGGCTTCGCGTACGCGTTCGTTATCCGAATCATTGAAAAGTCCTGTCACTATAATGTTATTGCCATCAGAATTAAATGAATCTCTCAGCTCTTCAGGTAAATTAGATTTTGCCACAGTTCTTGGTGAACACGTGTTATTCATAAAATGTGATCCAATATGTAGAATGTGCTCATTAAGTTTGACCACCGATTTACGACTTTCATTATTGAGATGAATACCACTTTGTTCAAAATCAAATAAAAACAATTTTGCCACATAATCATCGAGAGGAGTGGTGGCAATGCAATCACCATTTTCCACCACTTTTAGCAATTTATCGTACAATTCCTTATTAGTATTTAGTACCTCGACTTCAGCACTAATAGCGATCGATGCTTCTTCAGCAAAATGGGCAAAGTTTTGCTGTGGATGACCGACGCGAACAAATTCGGCCATATCTGCAACTTTACACAAACTATTGGACAACTGGTCGAAAACCTCAACCATTTTTCTTTTACGATCATCACTTAATGCTTCTTTGACGAGAAACTCGGCGTCAATGAGTGCGTTCTGTTTGAACAGATAAAAGCCAGTTGGATGTTGCAGTATGTCGTAATTAAATAGACCGGTCTGTCGATCAAAAAATCTTGGAAACTCTTTTTTGGGATTTAATCTATTAAAGGCAGCGGTCAATGGTGACACTGTTGACACTTTCCGCGAGAATAGTTTTACTAAATTAATCACCATTTTCTATCACTATTTTTAATAACACAATCTGTCGCAAAATAAAGTAAAGGCAATAATTATAATTAATTTTTTTTAATCGCATAAATTATATGAATTAACTCTTCGTTTGGTTGTATAGTTTCATAAATTTAACAACACTACCAAAGCTTTTGGTCTTAACGTACTCTTCTTTAATTTGATTTCGTTCATCAATTCGGGGATATAGTGGTTCGATATCGAAACGCTTTCTCAAGTCGACGATTTGTGACCAAAACTTTTTGCACTCTTTTACGTTATCGAATTGTTTCTCACACTTCTCGTAATCGTAATTATTATCATCTAAACACTTATACGATAGTTTTGACTCGACAACACACGGATCCGATAGTTGCACACGTCTTCTCTGTTCTAATGATTCTTTTCGTATATCGCGTGACATTTAGTTAAAATCAAAGTAACATTCAAATCTATTTACTATTTATTATTATTACTAATTTATTGCAAGGGATTATATACGAATTGCTGAAAGTCAAGTCAAAACGAACAGCACTTTCGGTGGTAGACTTACCAGAATTATTTCGAGCAAAACTTAAACTTAAATTTTTTATAAAATTTATAGAAAAATAAACTGGACATAAACCGGACAAAATGATAAACGCATATTTTGTCCCGTTTTGAAGACTCTCTTAACACATCCAATAAACTCGAAAACTGGAAAATTCAATGCAAAACTGGACATCTGGCAAAGTCTAATTGGTGTTAATATTATTAAAATTTATTTTATAATTTACAGCGAATTTTCGTGATAGAGTTAATAAATATAAATTTTTTCGACAATACAATAACTCTACTACGGGTAAAGTAAAGTACAACCTAAACCGTATAATAAATTTTTTGAGTACACATAAGATACACAAACTGGTTAATTTAAAATGCGAAAACTTCTTTTAACTTAAATCGGTGGTTCTGCACTTAAGCCTCCGTATTGTTGTGAAATAATTTTAGTCGTTAGTCTTAACAATATAAAATAACACTAACGATAACCTTTCCAAAATTCAACCTAACCAACAATACTAATGTAACGCTTTTCTTAATATTTTCTACAATACTAGTCTTATTCAAGAGAACGGCCTATAATTTTGTTCGAAATAAATGGATAAAATATTAGATGAAGAAAGAAAAACTTATGAAGATTTATTTAAGAAGTATTCAGAGAATGGAGAGATGAGGTCAAAAGAGCTCAGAAAAATGATGACATTTTATGGGTTTAACGCGTCTGAAACGGAATTATTGAACGCTATCAATGAGATCGATTCTACTGGCAACGGATGCATTAAATTCACCGATTTTCTTACTGTACTGTTCAGAAGTTTGAAGACCAGCGAAGCGGAGGAAGAGCTGAGAGAAGCGTTCAGAGTATTTGACAGAAACGGTGATGGATTTATAAGTGCTTTCGAGTTACGTAATGCTATGAATCTCGTTAAGGAAAAGGTAAGAAAAGAAGAAATAAATGCAATGATTAAAGAGGCGCTTTGGATCACCGAAGGAGACGTGCAGTCGCACGAAGACAGCGCTTTGATTAATTATGAAGAATTCATTTTGGTCTTAACCTCTAAATTTACTTTTAAATAGAATATATTTTACAGTTAATTCCAGTTTAATTTTCTAATGTGTTCGCATTTAATTTAATTTAATACAAATTTTTACTATTAAAAAATTTCCTTGTATCGAATTATTTATAATATTTTACCGTAAATAAGTTTGCAAAACATTTAATAATAAAAATTTAATAGAATAGCTATTATTAATTAGCTTATAATATATGATAATTATTAATTGATACAATTTAATTACACTTATATATTATGGTACAACTATATTAAAAACATCTATTAATTAATAAAATACTCTTTAATAGTGACAAAAAACTTGAAATCACAATTATTTTTTAAAATTACTTCTAATAAACAATAAATAATCGATATAATCAACGGGCAATCGACACCTATTGGTTTGGAGTGTACTGTGGTTGGCAGACAAACTGCGTTCACAATCGAATTGAGTGGCAGGTAATGCTAAGATTTTCTTGGCAACATTTGCGATATTCGGATAAATTTTCGAGTGTTCGAA
This sequence comes from Steganacarus magnus, assembly GCA_034698365.1. Lineage (NCBI taxonomy): Eukaryota > Metazoa > Arthropoda > Arachnida > Sarcoptiformes > Steganacaridae > Steganacarus > Steganacarus magnus. The sequence goes on from JAQIVF010000041.1 coordinate 23,840, forward strand.
CCAAAACTTTAACAGATCCGAAGTGAAAGTATCGCATAATTTTGCCTTCAAATAGATGTCGACTTCCTTCTGAAACATATCTTCGGTTTCATTTTCTTCGACATCTTCTTCGTCAGATTCGTAGAGAAACTCTTCCGAAAATGTCATTTTCCTCTTTTTTTGTGGCTGTTCTTTATAAGTTATCGCCAACTGATGCTGGTATTGATTTCTTGAGGACATGAATATCGTTTCCATATTATCGATCAACACTTCAGTCACTTGTTTTCTTTCGTCTTCATTTAATAATTTTAAATCCTTTCTTTTCGGATCAAAGATAAGCGCAAAAATATGAATAAAATGAATTTTGAGATAGTACTCAATATTAGATTTCAATCTTAATTTAAAGTTATTAATAATTTCTTTATCGATAGCATTCACTTCAAGTCTGGAAAGTAGTTTTCTCTTCACTTGAATCGTCAAATGGATAGTTGGAGTGTTATGCTTCGATAAAAGCAAAATACAGTTATCTAACATTTCGAGTATTTGCACGATTTCGTCGATCACTTCTCCGTCACACGATAAAAATACTGAGTATATGTCATCATCCGCTGTTAGAAACTCTTTAAGTTGTGAATAGAGTTCAACAAAACTTTTAAGCATTAGATAGTAAAAATTATATCGATTTTCGTCGATTTGAGGTATCGTCTTATACTTTTTCGCAAACTTTTTCATTTGACCCCTAATTATCATGAGCTCTACAATTGATTTCACTTTTTCTATTTCGTTATTAATTCTTTTAATCGAATCGTGATCGTCATTAAATGTATTAATTAATGCTAAGTTAATGTTATGCGCACTACAAGAGTAAACTTTTTCATCACAAACGCTTAAAAGGGTGTCATCGATGTTAAGAAAGTAATTATCATCATTACTACATCCAAATTCGTATAAAACTGCGTCAATTATTTCGTCAATATTGAACTCAGAATCTTTTTGTTTGAGTTCACGAGTGGCTAAATCGAAATTCTTAATTTTCCACGTCTTCTCGAAATAATCTGTAACGATGTAATGACCAGTTAATGTCAAGTATTGCGTTTCGGACAACTCATGCTTCCATAATTCCATTGTGACACCAATTCCTCCGACATCTTTGGTCAAATTATATAATTTCTCTTTCATGGTGTCGTAAGTGGTGACAACTCTGTTGGAAACAGCACTCAGTGATGGCATTAAGTCGCCAGCTCTTAAATAGCCATATCTGGAACCGATATCAATCAACTTTTGAGCTAACATTAAGAATCCGTGACTTTCGATAAGACTGAATGATCGCAAATCGGTGGCACAACACAACACTATCGAATCGGTTAACTCGCTTTGTATGGCATTTAAGTTAGTAATCGATGTCTTTTTATTGTTCACTGCTTTCAGTTCAGTGTTTGTTTTCAAATTTTTCGCCACATTTGCGTTGATTATGGGAATCAAACTATTATTAGTGTTCACGCGGTTTACTCTTAACTGCAATTCTGGCAGCAATTGTTTGTCAAGTTTGCATCTGTGCAGTATTATCGGATTGGTTCCCGAAGACTTTTTGTGTGTCAACACTTCGCCGCAGTTAATGCATGAAATAAAATCTGTGCGAACTTTGTTGTATAAAACTCTATGAAATTGTTTCCATTTGGGATTTTTTCCCGAAGCCATTGTGAACGATATGTCACACGATTTGCTTCGAATCATTTCGATAACCATTTTCTTGGTTAAATCGCCGACACATTCGCTCGTCTCAGTCAATGCCATTATTTTATAATCGATTTACTAGTAGTTTATCTAATATTAATTGTTACGTTTAGTTACGCTGTTCAGTGAAAACTAAACGTTTTCACGCATTTCGGTTGCAATAAGTTTTACGAACATAATGTTAATATTATTCAATCGATTTAAATCAATTTGTTTTTAAATAACACTAGAAATCGTTGTATTTCTGAATCAAATTCAAATAAACTGAAGAATTTAAAAAATGGAAGTGGAAAACAACACTTTCCTATAATTAATGGAAATGGAGATCATATGAGCGATCATTACGTTATACAGCAATAGAGACGTTTTGATTGACAAACATTTTTGCCCAAATCATAATAAAGTTAATATAATGTTATGTGCTTATAATTATATGTTTGAAATTAAAATATTTGATTTAAGAGTTAAAAATTGTATAAAAATATAATCATAAAATTATTATAGCAGTTATTTTATTAAAACATTATTTAATCGTAAATTGAGTAGAAATGTGTGCAATAATGCGGAATTCAATTCTAGAATGCTATACAGCTTTAATAAAATATCAAATACCCATTAAACCGAAAAAAATACTTAAACATCTATTAGTAACCAACTAAACTGTTCAAATATAATTGTCATATATTTCGAAAACAAAATATGCTAAAGCGATACAATCTGAGCGCGTATTTTAGTCACTAATATTTAAATACAATATACTGTATAATCAAACTTTGGTTATTCAGAACAATCTCACTTTGGATACTATAGAATAACTTATTCTATAGTATCCAAAGACTGCCTGATACCGTTATGTTTTTATACATAAGTTGACGGCAACTTCAAACGAAAGTCGTTTAATATTAAAAGAGTTTATCGGTTTATGTAACAAAATCAATTTTTTTTATAAAAAAGTTTTTAATCGTTACGATATCAGGCAGTCTATAATAGCCCTGTATCATTGTTGTAAAAATTTAAATTTATAAGATCTAACAATTGAATTTTATTCACACTTTGATACTCCAGCGTGAAACTTACATACGGCGGGCTAACTTACCTAAAACTTACAAAATAATAAGATTTATAAAATTGCGACGTGTGGAACATGCCTTAAGGCCAAAGCGTAGGTTCTGCACTACAAATACACATACGTTGTATAAAATACATTATTAATATAAGATGTGTGGCCACTTTATTAATATAGAAAATAAATACAATTATAAAAGGTAATTAACGTTACATCGTTTAAGGTTAATTACCTTAAACGATTTATGGTTAACACAAGGGACTGTATAATTAAATGTTTCTAAAGGTTACAAATACTAAAAGTGTTACATTACAATTTTATATAATAATTTTACAGCATATGTATCTCTCTGCGTATCTAATGTCAATTGCAATGTTAGGGGGAGAGGGAAATGTTAAGGGAGTGAGAGGAAGAGAGTGACGCACAAAATATTAAGGGAGAGAGAGGGAGGGAGAGACAGAGGGACAGACAATTATTACAGCTGTAACAGTATAAACTTTAGATACAGTTGATACTTCAATTTAAACGAGAATACTGTACGACTGTGTGTGTGTGTGTGAGGTGGCAAAACAAAAAAAACAGTTTTCTTTAGCTGTGAATGTCATAATAAATTAAATCACTAAAATAAAAATACATATTAGAGCTACGGTAAAGTTTTTACCGGGTTATCTAGTGTTAAGTAAAACATCATCATAAAATGTTTTGCACATTTGGCCGCATTGCTTCTCACAAAATTTTTCACGGAAATGGTTCCTAATACAGTAACTATTAGAGCGGCCTTTCTTTTTTAAATATTAAAGCTAATACTGAACTACTGCAAACAAGTGCAATGTGGTATAAAATTTTAATTCCTAATTTAGATCACTAAATATGCGCCTCTAATCTCATAAGTATTTTTCCTTTCCATTTATTAAAGAATTGAGAGTTGTATTCGTTCTTTGCTGAAACTATCCGAAGGGCTTCAATAAAATACGTTATAAACGAGTTTATTGCTACTGTAACAGAGTTTGGTAAAGTTTTTTGTAATTAATACATGATAAATTTTTAATATTTAAGTCCTGAATTTGATCAAATTTTCAATAATATTTCGAGATATTCAACTTAATGAGCAATTCTATTAGTTTAAACTAATGCTTCGTTTATAATTACAATTTTCAAGGCAAGATATAGACATGATGCTCATATATATATATAAATAGCTTATCAATATAAAAGTAACGCTACAAAAATGAAATATAGTTTAATCGAGTGAAATACATAAGCATTAGATATACAGAGAATTAACAAATGAGCGCTTCGTGTCTATTAAAAAAATATCTCAACTAAATTTGGTTTAATATTTTATTTAGTACTGTAACAGTATAGACTAATTGATTGGAGGAGTGATTTGAGAACGTCATTGATTAAAGATGACTCGTACGCATCCAAAATCGCGTCATCTGTGAACTAATGATTGAGTTGGCAACGATTGTTCACAAAAAAGAAGAAATCGCATCACACATCACACATAACACATACGGTTGTTGTGCGTTGAGTGCAAAACATTTCTAAGCGTTTACTCTCACTACTAGTAAGCAATTCGTAATAAACTGCACTTTATATATATCATACAGTTGTGTACGTATTATATATATTATACATTGAAATATGCCTACCGCTGCTAAACTCGAAAAACAGGCCTCTTTTGACGTTCAAGACCCGCACAAACAGATCCAAATACTATTGGATAAGAAGATACGAAATTTGGAGAAAAGAAAGGTAATAATGATAATAATGACAGGTTTGAAGCATTGCATAGTTATTGTCTTATTCGGTGTTACACTAAACCGCCATTTAAGACACTCATTACGTTAACACCAATGCTATCGCACATTATAGTAGTGTTAAGATTAATTAAATGTATTAATATTTAATATTAGTTAATGATATGTAAGCGTTATTATAGGTATATATTATTAATATCTGGTATCGATTGTGTCATCAAAAATAAGCACACTTTTCGTTGCAACACAAAGAGTCGAGGCGTTGTCTATCATTATATATGATGACATCTCTTTATTTTGTTTGATTTTAATCTTAATTAACTAATCATATCAGTTATTTCAGTATTTAATCATTATTGCATAATGCGTTCACTTTTGATGACAATAATTGCGTAAAAAGTTAATATTTGAAAAAGTGTTAATAAAGCACAAAACCGGTACTAAAATAATTGATATTAATTATAAATTAGTATATATGCACGTATTTTTAAAAAGATTGAAATTACATTTTCAATTACAAATTCAATAAAATTTGAATATAAAAAATAACGCATTGTTTGTGCATTGATGTACTGATGTTAGGCTCGTCTTCAAGGATATCGAGACATAGCGACAGCGAAAAACACGGAACTGAATGATGACCAGAAGTCTGCCATACAGAAGTTCGATACTGTGGTCGAAATCGTTGACTTCTTGAAAGAATTCAACAAACAAATCATCGATATCTTTGCAGAGGTAAGCATTTTAGAGTGCGATATGATTTTCATGCATTTTTTGTTTAAAAAGCGTATATGACCTCATTTTTTCTGCTTCCTCTCACCAAATAGCATACGAAACAGCAAAAGAAAATCGCGAAAAAGGAGTTATCTGACAGACAACAGCAAGAAATAGAACGACTCAAGACCATTATCTTATTACAGGACACTCTAACGAGGATCGATCCATCTGTTAGGGAAGACTTTCTAAACGGAACCAAAGGAGCGATCGTTAGTATACTAGAAATGATTTTCAATGTTATACGACTACTAAACTACTATTTTACCGCAGAAGTTAACCGAAGAGGAATTAGGAAATTTGGACACTCTTTACACTCTGGTAACACCGAATCACGACACGAGTAAAGCCGACTCAACAACCATCGAACAGTCTGCAGAGAAATTGATATTTCTGGCCGAAGGACGAACTCGTGAAGCGTTTAAGAATGTGTCCTTTAAAGACCTTAAGGATCTGCTCGAGAAAATCATTAATTGCGGTTACTTTGATCGGGACGCAGGTATTTTAAAACCGTCTGCGGCAACATTAGGCGGCGATGAGACGGAGAAAATTGAATCTTTAATTATCAGTAATTCTCCAAATGTGAGTTTAATTTTGAATTGATTTTACTTTGAATCTAAAAATATTTAATGTTGACAGACATCATCAGTTCAATTCCAAACCAGTTCTCACACAGTTTTGACGGAACCAGGAATGAGTCAAATCTCTGGAGCGATTAGTTTTATGGACGACGATCTCAAAGACCCGGCAGTAGTATCAGTAAACACAGTTCCATTCTCATTTCACCAGTTCGCGCCTCAAGCTAACGATACAATGAGCGGACAAATGACAAACACGATTCCAAACTCTGCCACCTCTTCAGTAAATGTTCAGAAGGTATCGAATTTCGATGCTGCGACGCAACTGTCATCTATTCAAACGCAAACGTTTACGAACCAAAACTATGCCACAATACTACCGACCTCTTTAGTTCAAGTTCCGGTCACATACTCACCAACAACACTCGTTCACGTCCAACCAATTGCTGTTTCGCACCAAGACTTGAGTCCACATCACTTAACTGTCACCTCATCGGAATTGGGCGTCGGTCAGCAGTTACACACTTACCAAAATCATCAAAATTTCTTGGATTCCAATCAAGACAAACAGCAAACTAGTCAAGATAGTGGATCTAATTTCAATAACGAGGAATCAGCAGGTTTTAGAAGTAATAACAGAACTCGAGGACGTCCTGGTGGTGGAGCGCGGGGTAACCAAAACAGCAATGTTAACGGGTTTAATGGTCGAACAAGAAACGTAAATAAAGGTTTGCTTATTTTTTTATTTTTACAAAATAAATGCCCGCATGTTTTTAAATGCGAATGATTTTATGCAAATTGCCTGTAGATTCTAGCGGAACATTTACTATGGGCTCGTATTCCTATCAAAAATATGACGGTAACAACACAAACGGTTCCAGCTTTGCGAACAACAGCTACGATAAAGGAAGCAATCAATACAATAGCAATCGTGGGCGACAACAGAATCGAAACGTTGGTCGCGGACAACAGCGGGCGGTTAACAATTCAAATCGAAACTTTAACGCCACTAATAATTACAACAGTAATGCTAGTATTAAGTAAAAAACATTTCCAAATATATTTAAAGAAAAGATATGTTCACTTAGTTATTACAAATTTTTCTGTTTCAAAAGTTGTTGGCGGCGATTAGCATTTTCTTCTTATAATAAATTGATAAATTGATACATTTTTCTATTGATGACCGGTAAAACCGAATAAAAACAATTAATAATAGCTATAATAAATTTTTTTGTTAACTTATTTTCTAAAACAGAAGATTAAACTGATTTTTTGTCTGTATTAATAAATTAAAAGAAAAAACATGTAAAATAAGAAAAATAATTAAATTGATTACCATTTATTCAGAAATTTATAATTTGTAGAAATAGGAGCTTAACTTAACAGATTTCTTGCGTATATTTGTTTTATTTAACGTTAGGAAAGTTAACTACTAATATATTGGTCAATATATTTTTCATTTTGTCAGTACCGAACGATTTACATTATTTTTTAAATTAAATGCTCACTATTCGCGAATGTTAAGAGAATAGCTAATAAGTAACTAATGAAAAAAATATAAAATTTCATTAATTTAAATATTAAGAGAAAAGTGAATTTGCTTGCAAAGTATTTTGATAATAATTAAAATTACTGTTTAGTTAGGAATTATTGTTGGAGTGCCTAAAAGTGTTTGTGCCTATTTATTGTAAACGCTTAGTTAATACTTTTCGATTGCTCACCACCACTAGTGATAGTTTTTTGTTGCTGTATAATAAAAATATGGCATCTATTAATTATGTTGGTTTAGTTTGATGTATAAATGTATTTTCACTTTAATTACCAGTTTATTTTCACAAAATATGTATGAATTAAAAATTTTCGTAACTCTTTTTTAAAAATTGCTAAAAGTGTATTAACTTTAATTAAATAATTTAATTGTTGCTGAATCTAAATGGTCAACAGCTATAAACAGTATTACGTAGTATTAGTTGTTTGTGTTTAATAGTAGCAACACTTTACCAGTAACTGTTTTAAAGTAGTGTAAACATTCTTAATCGAAATTATGATGTATTATATGCTTATATGAGGTTAACTAATAATGATTTCTAGCATAAAAGATGATATTTGGTTAATAATTTTGTAACTTTAAATATAAGTTCCACTAAATAGGTGTATATCTTAAATAAATTGAAATATTGATAAGTTCACGAATTTCTTATTTAACGAGATTTCAAATTTTGAATTTTGTTTTTTGTTGCAATGTCCAAGTTATTAATTATATTGAGTTAAGAAAAAGTTTAAAAGATAACAAACTCAAGAAGAAAAGGATAATTACCGAAATGAAACAAAAAAATTTCCATTAGTTTTATTAATAAGGTTTTTCAAACAATTAGGTACGTCATTAAACAATTTAATTCAGAACTTTTTAGCTCACTATCTATTATAGAGAGATCGAGCTTATGGATTTGACAATGTCTGTCCATCTGTACGTCCACAGTACTCTTAAGTCCAAGAAGTATATCACTTCCTTGCTATATCTTGCGCGAAAGTAAAAGTGATTAAAACCTTTTTTACATGATACTAACAATACAAATTTAAGTCAACTAAGATAGTGAGTTCTATTATGAATGTTCCACACTTACTTAAATTCAAATTTTATAAAGTATCAATTTTGAAAAATCTTGAAAATAAGTTACTGAATACAAAATTGGGCCGTTGTATCTTATTCTATCTGTATTGTATAAAAAACTACAACAATAAACTTGTTCGCGTTATAGTAATATTATAAAATGTTGTGAAAATTATAAATAATTGTTTAAAAATGCGGAATTGCCTTTATTCTATTGAAAAAATAATAAACAGTAGATATAATAATCCAAAATTGAAAATTGTTAATAAGTTATAGAAAAGGAACATTTAGAATGGGAATACAAGCTAATAAGAAGTTTTAATCTACATATTAATATTAAAATTAATGCATTCCACAGTAGTTTTGTACAATATTTTAATCATACACTACTCTCCTATAATCCTTTTTAATGTAAGAAAATTACTTATTCCAACTTTTTATTCTCGTTTATTTGGTTTGTATGAACTTTAACTATTAAAAAAAATATTTATTTTGAGTTATTTTATAATCAATTTAGCCATTTATTATACTTTAATAAAATTTATATCATATATGGTATTAGTTAAATTAAAAATTTTCTATTCTTCCTATATTTTTCTTAAATAAAAAACATTCTGCAAAAATGGATAATGACACGCATTAATATCATAAATGATGTTATTTGAAAGCAAGTAAATGTTACCATTAGAATAGCAGCCGATAATAAAAGCGCTTTATCATCGCACGACATGTGATTGGGAATCGTAACTCTCACGTACCGATCGTCATACAGAAATACTTCGTTTTTATCCGAAATTGGTTCATATCTTTTAGCTATACTTCCGATCGACTCGAATGGTGTCGATATATTAAAATCGTACTTAACTTTATTATCTGTTGTTTCCACTCGTTCTCGTTTAATAATAAATTTTGGTGCAGTTATGTTTGGCGCGAATATTTTATATTCAATTAAACCCCAATTTAGTCGCCTTTGTTTGACTTTCCCAATCAGTGTGTTTGGTGGACAGTAGATGTCTATATTCTTAAATTTTTAACATAATATACTTTAACCGAAAATATTTAATCGATATATTTTATAAAAGAGTTAAATACTTGCAAAGAAAAACAATGATTAAAATGTTTTCGAATCGTCAAAACATGGGTACTGTACTGATCTATTACTCTTAAAGAAAATGCTCGATATTTTCCCAGTGATCTGTTGTTCATCGATCCAACATAATATAATTTCTGCAAATCTGCGTTTCGTACGGTAAAACAATTTTCAGAGGCATTTCGTTTGTCAAATAATTCTACAATAAATAAATAAGTTGATCGCTTAATTTCTCGATCCAAATATTAGTTATTACATAAAAAAATTGAAACAAATTCACGATTCTTACTATCGATGATCTGTATGTGTTCATAAATATAGAGTTTGTTTAACGATTGAAGATATTCGAGGCCTTCTTTAATAACTAGTCGAGTGTCTTCTTTTCGTGGCTTTGCCATCCACGGCAATATTCCATATAATCTGAGATTCACTAGTTCTGAGCTTTGAGTTTCTGGAGACGATGAATATTTTTGAGACTTTAATATTTCAAGAGTGCTTTGGGAACTGGATTTGCGTTTAGCAGAAGCATCTAAAATTTCAAGTTTACGCGTTCCCGAACCACTTTCCAGAATTTCCTGAACAGTTGGCGGTTTAGAGTGTCGAACAGGTTCCTTAAATTCTAATGCTGACCGAGCATTGGTTTTATTTTCAATCGTTTCTCTTGAAGACATTTTACGAAATATACGAAAGCTTTAAAGTAACTGATTAAATGATAAATTAAAAAGTGAAAATATATCAGCAAATTATTAATACCTACGAGTTTGCGAACAATGTTATTCCAGTTAATAACCAACAATAAAGAAATAAATTTGAAACATCAGTTTATTTAAACACGTTAATATTAAGTCGCGCGCAATTTATTTAACCAAACCAGTGTTTTATAGTTTAGGCAACAGAGTGCTGCATAACATCTCTTTCCATAATTGGAAATTACGATGTAATATATGTTGAGTTACTGTAGAATTAAATGAGCTGTTAACTTAGTTTTAAAATATTTATTAACGAGCCCTTGCATCGAATATCCATTAATATATAATTATTAGACCCCGGATTTTTTGTTAAAACAATTTTGACTTTTTTGTTGTTTTATTGTTAGAAAAATTCCTATATTTTGTTGAAACAAAAAAGAACTTTTTACTAACAAATCCTTTAAAATACAATTAACAACACCCTAATTTTCTAAGAAAAAATAAATTGTATAGATTTTATAAATTCCAGGTGAAATGTATGGTGAATTTCAGCGAAATTTTTTTTTCTGATTTTAGCCCAAAAAAATATGTAGTTTAAACAATAAATTTTAAAATCTAGTTATCTTTATAGGGAAGAGTTTTTTAGTAGGGGTTCATTTAAAATTTTATCGATATACAGTATATGCTTAAAAATAGCTTGAATTCTGTAATAATGCGAAATTTTGTCAGTAAATGGAATTTTTCGAAAAATTTTGTTGTTATCAAGAAGATTTTGGATTTATCAAAAAATCCGGGGTCTAATAATTATGTTTTAAATATTTCACTTTGTTATTATTGCGAGTTATTTAAAAAAACGCTTAATTTACAGGTGTTCTCTTAAATAAGGTAACCATTGTTGTAAACCATTGGTCGCCAACAATGTGTATTTTAAACAATAGAATTAAGTTTTTCAATTTAATTAAGTTTTAAGGTAAGTTTGCGTGCCAGAGGCGCGCGTGAACATTAGGTTAGTATATTGTTTGAATTAAGTAAATCAATTTTTTTACAACAATGGTTACCTTATTCAAGAGAACTACCGTACCTAATTTACTTAAGTTAGCTTTTATTTAATGGTTTGTTATAGACTTATGAAATAAATGCTCTTTTTAACAGCCTTTTAGTTTAACAGATTTGTAATGAATTACGAGTTTTATAAGTAAATATTTATTTAATGAAAATAAGATCAACAAAGAAAGCACAATAATAATATTATAATAATAACTTAATAATAAAGATATTTATAATTCTGATGAAATATAATTTACAAATGCTGTCACAAAAAGGACAAAAATTACATTTGGTTTTATAAATACAATAAATTGAAAGCTAATTATATAATATTTAATTACAAAGAAATATTTTTTCAACAATTATTTCGCAAAAAATTTTATTTCGTATCCTAATACCAAAAATTTCATACAGATTATCGTCGAAATAGTTCATTATTTACTGATATTTATATTACACATGTATAAATATTTAACAAATACCATTGTCTTTTGGGTAGAAATGATGTTTTCGCGTATTTATATGAACTCAATAATAAAGGTTTTGCGATGCAATATGGTTTACAATTTTTCGTTTTATAAAATAGATCGTCAACTTTTTTTGTTTTGTTTAAAAATCGGTCTTTAAAATTAAAACCATTGTAAAACTTTTTTTAAAATAAATTTCTTGTTTAAATAAACTTTTGTTCTAATTTAAAAATTTCAACATGATTTTAAAATATCGCTTTTGGTGCCACAAGATTATTAAATCGAATCATTATTAAAGTTATAAGTACCACTTTTCATGCTTTAACACTCGTATAATGTAACTTCATTTCCGGTAAAGAGAATTAAAAGTCCATATCAAATCAACTTTTACGTGCATTACTAGTTTTATACACATAAAGTTAATTTGTTGACATATTATTTTCTTATCAATTCATTTCGAAACATTTAAATCAGTCAACTAATTTGTGCGTGAACTGTGATATCGTATTATACATATTTTCAATTTAGATCGACTTTGCAAACAGTTATGTGCATTCAATATACAATTGATTTAAAAAAATGTACAATTGATGGCGTCAACCATTGAAGATATACCAAAATCACTATTATTTAAGGTAAAAACCGCTTTTACCTAATTTTGTCGCATGACAGCCAAATTTCTTCGAGTTGCTTGAAGAGCTAAATAAATCGATTTCATTAATTTTAATTGAAGGCATTAAAGTAATCAATCAATAATAAATACCGAATTAATCCACTCATTATCCTGAAGACACTGTTCTAATATCACATGTGATTCTTTATTTTCATCGCCACCTCTCATATCTTCGACCTTATTTCAAAAAATAAATTCAATAAAAAATCCGATATTTTCGTATTAATATTTACCTTAGCCTTGCATTTGAGAAAAAAGTTATATTTTTGGTGATGCAAACTCGAATATAAAACAATCTTATCGGTGCACGAATCACAAGCAGCAGGTTTTGTCTGCTTTATATCGGTGATCGTCTGAGCGTCGAGTGTCATCTGATGGTATGGTTCGCCATCAAACTGTATTAACTGTGTGCTCCAATTATCGTGACATAACTGATCAAAATGAAAATATTATAAGAATTTAAATAGTCGTTAAAAATTTAAAAAAATCGAATAGTTTACCCGACAACGCAAATCTCCACTATTATCCTGAGGCGTAACAGTAAACAGCGGATATGTTTCGACTAATTTAACAATATTTGCTTCCCATTTAACTTTGCTGAAAAATCTTGATTTCTTGCGCGAGCAAAAATCGTCTATTGCTTGGACATGAGAAAGAAAATATTCATCTAAAAAATTAAAATATAAAATGAATTTAAAAAAATTGATGTAAATCATTAATATCTGATACTGGTAGCAATTATACAATAATTTGGTAAAATTTTAAATAAGTAACTAACAATAGAATAAATTAATTAAAATTGCAAATTGACTTCGATTTGAAAGAAATTAAAATAAATTAAAATGAAATTTACCATTTTCTTTGACGATTTCAGAAATAAAGTTAGGATCTAATGCTTGACTTATTAAAGTTTGAATAAAAACTTCAAAATTTTCTTGATGTTGAAATGTAGATGAATTTGATGAGGACGACGATGATCTGTTGTAACCACTAACGCGTTCAATAGTAGCGGAACCGTTACTACGTTATCACAACATTTTAGAAAAATTTTAGAAAAATATATTCATATAAAAAACTTACACCGCATTTGGATTATTTTGGGTTAAACCTAATTTTTCGACAACAATCCTAGTTCTGCTGCAGCCCATAATTCTGACATCAACACCTGTGTATCGCTGTCTCACTGTTGGATTCCACGCTGAATACTGCAAACATAATTTTTTCATTGTATACATATAAATACGTAAATTAATAATTTTATAATATCTTTTAACTTACGGAAGATGTATTGATATATACAGTATTTCCGTCTTGATCTTGAGGTTCAAACCGTTGTAAAAGACTCTTGCCTTCTATTCTCCAAATCACAGGCAATTCGAACTGTGATTCTTCCATTGAAACTACAAAATCACCGGTTCTCATAAGACCTGCAACCATATAATTATGTAATTAAATAAATTGCTAATTTTAATAATGAAAAATTTTATTGCCCATTTGAAGGAGAAAGAAATTTTTAAATTAAAAATAAACGATACCTTCGCGTATAGTTGAAGCCTTTTTATCCTGAGATCGTCTGCGTGGAGTATTAGTGCCCGCGCTCTGCATTCCAATCGATTGAGTTGAATTACAATTCACTGACATTAAATTATTTGCCACATTATTTGATGAAATATTGTTTGAAGTGACATTAGCAGTGAGGGTAGAAGTGACGGGTGTTTGCTGCGTGGATACAGTGGGCTGAGGAGTTGTCACCGAAAGAGTATTCGCTTTGGTTGCACTGTTTTTCTTATTAGCTAACGGCTGGCTTAGAGTTTGCTTTTTATTTGGTACGTTATTTAACTTTTGGCTGTTGTTTAATTGAGAAATGTGATTATTAAAAGGCTGTGTTGGCTGTGTTTGTGTTTGCGTCTGCTGTTTTAAAATATCTTGAATTTTATTAGCTTGCTGTTGATGAAATGATTGCACCTTTTCGCTTATGGTCGGCACGTTTAAGTTACAATTTGTCACATTATTTGCCTCTTTAGTTAATTCACCTTTAATATTATTATTGGTATTAACGGCGTTATTGGTGGCAACACTGCATTTTGTTTGAGACTTTGTTTGTGGAGTCACAACAGGTAATGGAGCAGTCACTGAAGGCTTTTTATTAGTCTTCTTAAAATTAATATTAATCGATGGTGCGGTTATCTTTTCAAATGTTGGCATTTGTTTCTGCTTTTTTGAGCTGTTTTCCGAAGAACTTGATTTACGTTGCTTTTTTGCAGAAAGAGTATTTGAGGCGAGAGGGCTGTCCGGGAATTCGTATTCATCGTGCATACTCTGCATTGCATTAAATGCCATCGAATTCGTATTAATCTTATTCTGCTTTCGTTTCTTAGTTATTTTGGCATCACTGCGCGAATTATTAACCTCAGCATTATTAACGTGAATCGTGTTATTAGTATTATTATTTGAATTCACATTATTTGATGGCCTTCTTTTGAAAAATTTGCTTTCATAGTTTTCGCGATTATCACCGGTTTTGGGCTTATTTGCAATATTTTCGCCGCTCATTAGTTTAGGGGTTATTTCGTTCATCAAATAGTTATTCTTTTTTCGTTGCTCAATGAAATCGGGAAATTCTGAGTTGTTATCGTCGGAAATAATATCCGTTTTTGACTTTTTGTTGTTTTTTGATTTTTGACCGTTACATAAATTATTAGCACTCGATTTTACTTTGTTTTCATTAAGTTCTTTGTGCTTTCTTTTCTTTTTCTCTTTAGTTGTGGATGGAGTCGATGGAGACATTCGAGATGAATCCGAAATAAAAGACATATAACTTTTAAGAAAGCCACTCGTTTGTGACGAAGAATTTCCGTGATTTGAGTTCGAATTATTAGTGAGAGGTGATAATTCTGAACGTTCTGAGCAAAGATTTGCGGGATTGGGTGCGTCAACATTGGATTGTGGGTCCAGTTGAACGTCAGGCGTTTGAGTTTCCATACTCACACAATCATTTGGTGGTTCCGTCAAAAAACTCAGCTCATCATCAATAGTTGGAAATGTCTGCTGTTTTTCGGCAACACTTGCTGTCTGTGGTTGCGTTTGAGGTTGAGATTGGGTTTGCACACTCATAACAGATTCCATTATTTGGTGCTGTGGTTGTACTGGTTGTTGCACAGATTGCTGAAGAGTATCGTGTGGTATTTGTTGCAGAAGTTCATGCTCTTGCGGGTGAGATGATGGTTGCGATACAACAGCTTCTTGTTGCTGCTGTTGTACCTGTTGAGTGAGTGCGTGATTATGATGTTGATATTGCATATCATAACAGGTGTCTGTATTTTGCTCACTTTCACCGTTAGTATTATTACCTAAAACATTATGAGTTTGTTGAGACTGTTGGTGAATATTTGTTGGCATCATATATGAATTCGTAACGGCGTTGGGTATCGCGGGGTAAGAGTTCTGATATTGTGGTTGAGGTGCGTGTGAATAGTGATACCCAGGAAATGCATTATTTGGATCCACTGAGATTCCTATGCCTTTGTTTTTATCTTTCTTCTTATTTTTCTTACCATTTTTACTTTTCTTTTTGCTATATGAACTTTGTTCAAGTTTCACTGAATTGTTGTAATTATTAGTCGTTTCATCGCTCACTGGAAAACTAATGCTCGGAAAATCAATATCTTGAGAACTAAAAACTGAGTTCAATGTTGGCTCACTTTGATGACCGATTACATCATTAGAAGAATTCATTTGAGAGTTGGCGAGTTTGGCATCAGAAATGCTATCACTAAGAGAATTCACATTAACTATGTTAGATAAACAAGATTCTGCATCAGATTCGTGTAAATTTGTGCCTGAAATGAGATAAGCGGGAGGTGTTCTCTGAGTGACTACAGCGTTGTTTTGTGGATTATTAAGTGAAGCTACAGCAGCAGCTGCTGCCACCATGCATGACGAAGAATTGGGGATTATTGATTCGGGGGTTCGGCTGGAATTGGGATTTAACTTTGTATTTGTAAAGTTCGTGTTATAGTTTGCAGAAAATGATGCACTTTGTGATGATGACGTTTGAGGTGTTAGCTGAGGGTAATGAGACACTTGCTCGTCGTGAGATGTCTGCTGAGTGTTAGGAGTTTGCGAAACGAGTGACTGACCAACACTCGATGGAGGTGTTGGGTATCCTGGCGTAGGTGTAGGCGTTTGTGTGCCCAATGATGGAAATCCTTGCGAAGTGCCATAATTAGTATAGTCTTGGGCAGATGGCTGAGCAGCAGCGCTCGCGTTTGGCGTTCCTTGACTAGAGTTTGATCGCTGAGGCTGTTGCTGGAAAGGTGATTGTGGTAAGTTAGTTGCTGGACTACCGTAACCATAACTACAAGAAGATGAATCATTGCCCTGTTGTAGAGCGTGATTACTCGCAGATGACGAAGAACGCGATGCACTTGAGTTCACTGTTAAATTATTAGTTACTGCATTATTGACATTATGAGCAGGACTTGGAGAGTAGTTATTGACTGCACTGGCATTCATGGACATGGCATTCATCATTCCGCAGTTTGCAGATAAGTAACTTGCATTCATTGCACTCATATTTCTAGAGTTACAAGAATTATTTGAGCCTTGCTTCGAACTCTGAAGCAATGATGAAGTGCTTAATAAGTCTCTACTTCTTGGCTCTGATGGAAATCCAACTGAAGGATAAGAGGCGCGAGAAGTGTTGCCTGCAGTGAATGGTGCTGTGTGTTGGTTACTGGTAGGCATTGATGATGCATAACGATTTTGCTGCATTGACGCGTAGTCTGTGTTCATTGCATGAACAGCTGCCATCGAGAAACTAGTGTACGGATCGATTTGGCTGTGATGGTGATGTGATGTGATTTTCGCGCTCGCTGTCGGATCAAATGACGCCTGATTTCTACTTGATATTGAGTGACTCGATTGTGGCGGTGGTAATGATGGGATTATATTTGGAAACGAGTTATCGACGCGCGCCATATTTGACATACTCGATGATGACTTATGGTGATGATGGTAGTGTTGGTGTTTATTGGTATCATTTGATGCTTTATTATGAGATGAGTTTGTGTGATGCGATGCATGCGATGAGTGAGAGTGAGACGAGTGTGAACTGTGAGCACTAGCAGTGCCGCTATTCATCACATTCACTGCTTCGTGCGGTAATATCCCAAACGGACC
Source organism: Steganacarus magnus (assembly GCA_034698365.1). Classification (NCBI taxonomy): domain Eukaryota; kingdom Metazoa; phylum Arthropoda; class Arachnida; order Sarcoptiformes; family Steganacaridae; genus Steganacarus; species Steganacarus magnus. The sequence goes on from JAQIVF010000041.1 coordinate 41,492, forward strand.
GCTAGAAGAGTTTGTGGCCATTAGGTTCGGATGATGACGTAATGAGGAAGGAGTCAAATGCGAGGAAAATATACTTCCAGTTGTTAAACCATAGTTTGCATCGGTTGCCATGTTATTGATATTTGGCGGACCACCGCTAACACCCATTCCCGGCATATTCATTGGTGAACAATACGCAGCATTTCTAAGATTTGACATGTCATTAGACATGTCTGCCTTTTTCATAGGATTAAAGAACTGGTTGGCGGCTGATTGAAGGTAATTAGCTTTTGATTGAAATGGTGCGCTAAGAAATGTTGACTCATAGCTGGGATGATGCAAAAATGGTGATGCATTGAATGAAGACGTGTCATGATTTGTTGATTGATGTGTGCCAGCATTCAGACCATGCGAGGAGAAGAGCCACGGATGCGCTGCCGCAGAAGACCCGTAATGGCTTGACATACTTTGCATCGTCTGATTGCCGGCATTTGCCGACATTCCTATACCTAAATGATCGTTTACGTTCAATTGATGACCAGTTTGTCCCACATTCAAACCCGACAATTGATTTAACTGATTCATTTGGTGATTGCCTGCCGCACGCAATCGGGAGTAGTGTTGCGTATAGTTAGCCCACGATGACGGATCCATTGCGTCGTCTGATCACTGATCACTGTGACAATACAGCACTGCTATCACGAAACCATTATTCCAAACTATCATCAATTAGTTGGCAATTAATCAGATATCAAACCAATCATTTACATCACCAGTCATATTAGTTCTGCTTCACAAGTATACAAACAAATTTTAGATTAAACTTTTCAAATCATACAGTAAATCAAATTAAATATTGTTTTATTTCGATATTAAATAATTAAAATAATTAAATTGTTTATTTACTTACGATTTAAAAAAACAATATATTTTTTTCTTCGACAAGTTTTGTTTGTTTTACTGTCACACGAGACGTGAATTGAAAATTAAAAGTTTTAAAACATAGATTAAAAAAATAAAAAACAAATAATATTTTATTTATTAGTTATAGTGTTTTGCAAAATGATTTACGCATTGATTGAATGTTTTCAATTAATAACAGCACACCACATATGAGCACAATAATAGTGCTATATATGTTTATATATGATTAATATAATGTTATTAATGCTAATGTTAGCCATTTTCATGTTTTTGCCATTCACTCAAAATGTTGTGAATGGGTGTCACTCGCGTTCAATCGCTTCCCTTCCCCTCACTCTCCATCACCATCACTATCTTCATCACTATTGCTCTCATACATGTTGTAAACATACAACACGTGTTTCCATCTGTCGTATGTTATACTCTCAATTTGAATTTGATTCAAAACTTTATTATTTGATAAGCTTGTAATGTAAAGTACAGTAGAGTTCAGTACAGTGTGCCAAATCCAATGCTTACAGTAGTACTGTAACAGTACTTTTTATATAAATTCTGATATATTAATGTACAGTATTTTATATTTAATTGTTTAACCTTCATTCCAGTTTTTATTCTTTTTCTGTTATTTTATTATTATCACAATTATTTTCCTTATTTGTTAAATTGCATAACTAAATAAAACTAAATATAAGACAATATTTAAATATTTTTGGATCACTTTGACGAAATCAATGAGCTATTGGATTTGGAATATCCGTCTGTTGTATATGTGCAGTCGTTTATATTATTTCTATAATGTCAGTGTATAATGTTATAGCGACAATCATTTTGTGTCCATTAACATTTGATATATGAAAGCTGACAGACTGACTGACTTATGGCACACTGACTAATTTATGTAAAATCACACACTGTAGTAATAATTTACAACGTTTTTATTCCGTGAAATTTTTGTTTAAAAATTCTTAATACAAAGTATATATGTTGATAAAAATTTTCACACCTATGTTCTAAATAATATTAGCTTAAATTGTTGATCGCATTAGAAATTCTGATGTTCGACGTTCGAGAGCTGAGCACAGAGTGCTATTTTATGAATACATTCACTGAACTACTACTAACAACATTGCTTTTTATATTTGCAATTTTTTTTGTTTAAATAATTGAATAGTATTATTAGACGAAAAATTTTTTAAAATAAATTAAATACACAAAAATTAACAATGATCTAATATTTTCAAATTGAAAATTTCAATCATAACTCTTTCAAAATTCGCAAATCAGAAAACCAAAGTGAGTAGTGATGAGGATAAGCTCGAGCTTAATGAAGCTAGCTTAAGCTAGCTCAAGCTCAAAGTAAGCTCCACACAACTTTCAAAGCTTGAAAGACAAGCTTGAAGCTCACGTTATTTTGAGCTTAGCTCACAGAACTCAAGCTCTAGCTCGTGTTGTCAAGCTTATTGAGCTTATATTAAAAATTTAAGGTAAACAATTTGTGTGAAAGTTTATCTTTTATGAGAAATAATGTTTATAATTCATTGTATGATTTTTAAACAAAATATTGCACAATTTTCAAAAAATAATAAAAATTGTAATATTTAAAAATTAAGTTTAGTTAAGCTCGATGTATAAGCTCAAGCTCACAGAAAAAAACATAAGCTCAAGCTCGAGCTCGAAATAATTTTATAAGCTCAAGCTCAAGCTCCATTATATGTGAGCTTAAGCTCATCGAACATAAGCTCAAGCTCGGCACAATTGAGCTTATTCTCATCATTAAAAGTGAGCTCTTAATCATACATTTTGGCTATCGCTTAGGAATATACACAAGGGAATAATACTATTAAAACGGAGTTTTCTTCTACACGTATCTATATGTATAGGTATTGCATAATACATGCAGCAGAAAACTCCCATCTAATAGTTTAATTCCCTTGTAGAGATTGAAATCAGTCAATTTTTTTATCCCATTCCCACCCAACTCCATAAGTATTCATTCCAATTCCATCCAAATTCCACTGTAAACTATAAAAACTCTTCCAACTCCAAACAACTCCACTAAAAATTTTTTTTCCTGTCCAACTCCATATAACTCCATTAGATTAAATTCCAATCCCATTCCAACTCCATAAATATTTTTTTTCTCTAATTTATGCAAAGTATATTTATGTAAACAAATTGTAAATGTGTGTAATAGCTTAATAAAATTTATTTTATCGTTAATAATGCGTTAGTTTTAAAGAATGTTTGCATAATGTTTAAAAATTAACTTTATTTTATAAATATTTGATAAATTTTAATTACTAAATATTAGCAATATATATATTTCTTTTAAAGTTTCAATAAAAAATTTTCCAACTCCAATCCAACTCCACCAAAAAAATTTAAACTCCACCCAACTCCACATAAAATTAAATAAATGCAATCCAACTCCATTCTATTTCCACATAAAAATTAAATTTTATCTCCAACTCCACCCAATTTTTACATTCCATTGCCATTCCATTGGAGCTGGAGTTACAATTTCAATCTCTATTCCCTTGTGTATATTCGTAAGCGATAGCCAAAATGTCCTAATATCCTAATTGAAAAGAATTGGTCTGGTGTTGCTAAGGAAACATATTATGGGTAACGCTTATAGCGCTTTACTATACGTATAACTCTATAAGCACTAGGTTTATTACCCGTGCTTCGCACGGTTTTAATTACTGTAAATTATTATTAATTGTGATTACTTTAGCCCGTAAATAATTCAACACAATAGTTACTGCAACGCTAAACTGTAAAGCACATCCAAAGCATAGCGTAAAACGCTATATAGTAAAACGTTATACTGTATAGCGCTATGCTTATAGTGTTATGCTTAATGCTTATAGCGTTATATAGTATAGCGCTATAAGCGTTACCCATAATATGTTTCCTTAGCAACACCAGACCAACTCTCTTCAATTAGGATATTAGGATTAAGCATAGCGCTATAAGCATAACGCTATATAGCGTTTTACTATACTGTATAACGCTATGCTTTGGATGTGCTTTACAAGCGCACAAACAGTTTAGCGTTGCAGTAACTATTGTGTAACAATTTAGTACAATTAATAATAATTTATAGTAATTAAAACCGTGCGAAGCACCGGTAATAAACCAAAGTGAGCTCTTAATGAATGTATCGTCTTGTTTCTAATATGCGACTGCAATTTTAATATGCATTAAACAGATTAATATATTTATAATTATTTTAATTATTATTACATCGAGTTTAATGGTTATTATAGGATTTCTTAATTTTTTTGTTAAAGTATGTTACTCTATTGAAATATTGTAAATTTACCATAAAATATGACTCATTGAATGATAATTACACAGAGCGTGAAATTCTATGTGAACTAAATTAAAATGTATCTCAAAACTTCAGATAATAACCTTTCTTGTGCATTGACTTAAGTTAATATTTTTACTTTTTTCTAGAAAAATGGTAATCACATAAAAATATCTCATAAATTTAACAACAAAAAAATTAATTTGCATTTTTAAGAAGAGAGTGGCTTTTTCAAACTTGCTTATAATTTATTGTTTAATTTTTCTTTAGAATTTACACTTATTTACTAGAAATTTACTAATAATAAAATTTGGCTTAAATCACGTCGTGTACCGATAAATTTTAACCTTAACTCTAACCGGTTAAGAATTATATTAAGTTTAACTTTAACTGAGTTAACTCCAGGTTTACCAGTTAACCCATCTTTTTATTTTCAATAATAAAATTCGTAATTTAAGTATTTTTTAATTAATTTAAACATTTTGAATCTTCAATTTAAATTATTAAAATGCAAAAACAATG
>JAQIVF010000042.1:0-46150 GCA_034698365.1 Steganacarus magnus
GTTTGAATGCATGCATTGAACAATCATACAATCATACAATCGAGAGGTATATAAACTAATATAAAACTATACAGTTATACAGTTGTCTGTTGTTGCGTTAGATTACTTATACACATCTTACGAGCATTATTGCTATACTACGACAATGACAACCAACTTCTGATGGCAACGTTAACGTCAAATTCTATTGATCTCACATGAAAGAGGACCATAATATAACAAATGATACGTTCACACGCAAAGAAGCTTCTATTTCTATTGCAACTCAACTAACTTTGCTCTTTTGTTGACAGAAAACTCTTGTTTTTTCTTATTCCCGAATACTATTGGAAATCAATAAAGACGCAAATCGAACAAATATTATATTTAGGACATGAACACATCAACACATGCATCACATCTCATAAAAATACAAATACCATACCGAACAGGAGAGCGAGCGCGAGAGAGAGAGAGAGAGTGTGTGTGTGTGTGTGTGTGTAAAGGGAGTGAGAAAAAGAATTATTCAGCATAGTATACGACTTACAAGTTAGTTTACTTTATACGTATAGCTAACGCAGTAAATGGTAAACGCATAAAAAAGCACCAAATTCTGTAGTCTGTGTGTAAAAGTTGATAAGTTATACTCGAGTCAGTCTCGGGAGGCGTTATATAGACGTATACATAGATATATGTAGCGATATATACATACACATAGCATAGTGGGAAACTAACTATTCTATCGCTGATTGCACTGCCATACAACTTCTCAAATAAAATGCATTTTTTATATACTTTCGAAAAACAGTTCAAGTGTAACGACTGAAGCGTTTGTGCGAAATTCGAATTTTAAAAAAGTTAAACCGAAACAGAGGTTAAATAAAAAATACATATATCTATGTATGAGAGAATATAGCATAACATAGCATAGTGTGATGTGGTGTGCGGATAGTGTGTGACAATTGCTTTGCTCGTTGTATTGCAGATCACGCTTCCAAACCGTTATAATGTAATTCTTTATATATGAGAAGTAAGATTAACTTTTAACCAACCGATGTGTCGATGATTTCTCTCAAATAAATGATGTTTTGTGGCGACAAAGACACTCTAAGCTAAACGAAAATTTTTTATTTTCTTTTCTTATGCATATAAATTTATAAAGTTAGACAAGTAGACTGTAAGGACTGTGAGAAGTGTGAGAACTGTTAGCACTGTTTGCATAGTATTAGCAGATGAAAGTTGCGAAGCAAAAGTGATCTAAAGTGGTAGTGAGTGAACAAAATCGATCAAAATAACATCGCTTACCATTACGTTACTGATTGTGTAACGTTTCCATAGCAACACAATACAAGCAAACTTTTTTTCGAAATCATAATAATACTGATGAGAGCACACTTGGAAAGCACATGCAATGTTGCATTTTGTGCAATGACAGACCACCTCTGGATACACCACTTTGTAGGACGTCTTATGGACATCTCCATTACAGCTATCGAACAGTATGCAAGTCGAGCGCACACATATGATAACTTGTCTGAGAAGTTTTGTTTGGTCCAACACTGCACTGCACTCCATAGCACTCCACAGCACCGCACCCACACTTTATTACTTATTTGAAAGGGTTATAATACCCAAATAAAGTTTTCGCCTTTTGTAGAAACGAATAATACTTGATCTGCTGCCTTAAGTAATGCATTTATAAACATATATGGATATACTACATACTACATACTACTTAAGTTATGTCTCATATACTAATACACCGCATTCTACTCTACAATACTATCCGTTTATAAGTTCGCAGTAAATAGCGTGTATCACTTTACGTTTATCTTTATTGCTATACATTTCCCCTTTAACGACACATTACCACTTAAATGTCGCAAACACTTCTTCTTCTTATTTTATTCCCATTAAGTCACACCAGTTGAAGAAAATTGCTTTTCAAGTATTAACAGATACTAAGTTTTATCCCAACTTAAAAGTTTGTTTATCTTCTTTTTACTGTTTTTAATTTTTCTCTTTAATCAACTGTTTAAAAGCGATACTGTATTTCAAAGTTAGTTTGTCTCGTCAACTGTCAATTTTTTGGTTAATTTACTGGCGGGTAAATTAATGTATTGAAATGAGATGAATGCGAGCAAAAAATTTAATTTAAAAAATGAGGATGCATTGGTTTGAGGGGAAGGAGAGGGCGAATGGGGGGCGACTGAAGACATTGGTGCGAGAGTTCGATACATTTGGCGCAATAGTTATGTATGGCAATACACATGAGCGTACCGTACATTTCGTTTAGGGCTTAATCTCTTTTTGATATCGCTGGCTTGCATCAGCTGCAGTGATGTTCAGCAATCCATGAATGCAAGTAAGGCAGCACATTCAGCACAAGCAGTACGAGCAGTACGAGCAGCACAGGCAACAGCAATACAAGCAGAAGCACAGGCAGGGCTCTTGCACTTCGATCAATCATATAATGTTTAATCTTCTAGCAATGCGCTCGTGAACCCCAATGGATTCATGCTGTCGAACGAATATAAATGATTGGAAAGCAAGCGGAGAGCAATGCAATGTAATCTTCTGTATTCACTTCCTGCTATTGGTTTAGCATTTGGAAACTGAAAAAACATGGCTCGTAAAGCAATGTCAACACTACATACACTACATTTTTGTATACTACCTAATTCTTGTGATGCTTGTGATGCTCCATTGGGTCGCATACTCTTAATGCATTTGCGATTAGCACTTTAAGGGGGAGTTATAGCATATATAACATATAGCAGTATCTGTATCTCTCTCTATCACTGTATCATAGTATCACTGAATAACAAACAATACTCAGCTCTAAGCTACAGCTCAGACAAAAAAGTAGTTTGAAAAAAATTCGACAATAGGTTCTCTTTATTTTCTTAAAAACATACATTTATCGATTTTTATATCTCTTTTGTCAACACACGCTTTTAGACGGTATCTGTAAACCGCTAAATAATAATATTTCATAGCGAGTATAAATAATAAGTTAAGAGTGAAGTATAAAAATGTTGTAAAATTTAACATTAGTAAAAATACAGTATAATAAAGTTTGGTGGTCTCACACTTAAACAATCACCACTAAACAATTCGCAATTCACTTTCATGTCTTGTACATTATTTTTATTGCTATACGTGCTCTCAGTTCTCTTACTCCTCTCTCACACTCTCTAACACTTGCAGCACTCACTCACTCTCACTCTCTCTCTCTCTCTCTCTCTCTCATCTCCCCTCCAAGAGCTTTACATTCAAATCTCTCTCTCTCTCTCTCTCTCTCTCTCTCTCTCTCTCTCTCTCTCTCTCTCTCTCTCTCTCTCCACTCACTCGCACTCTTCCATTCATTCCTTCATTCATTCATTTAATCTGCTATTAGAAAGTGTGCCAAACGCCTTAACTCTTAACTCTTTATTTTACCACAAGATTTTCGTGATTTCTATTTGAAGTATCATTCACTTTACAGACCACTTCATCAAAAATCAAAGTTTTTAATTTTTTTGGTAATTTTGAATAAAATGTTTTAAGTTGATGTTTATTATGTTAAAATGAGATAATAGCTACTCGGATGATGATGTTGATGATAGTGGTGAGGAGAGAATCAGATGTGTCTATCTCTGTATTAATCTATGAGAGTGAGATGATGGTTGTTTCGGTCCACCTGCTTGGGGACGTCCCCTTAATATTGGTTGGTTTGCAATTGGTTTCGCTGTCAAACACTACCTCTGCTCCACCTGCACCTGCAATGCTCGCAATTGCTTGCAATGGCAATTGTTTTTTCTATGTTTGCGATGCGTTTCTTATCATTGTTATTGCCGTCTGTCAATAAAACATTTACTTCATGCCAATCGCAACTCACTTGTCAGCTACACATACAGTGCAGATACATATAAAAACTCGATATCAAAATATAACTTATATATGAATAGAATAAGAGTGCGCAGTATTAATGAGAAGTTATTCGAAGTTAGCAGTACTTCTACTTTTAATCTAGCTTTTAATCAACTGTTGGTTCTGTTAGCAGTACAGTATTGAGAAAAGTTTTTGCCGGATATCAGTTGGCAGTGATCGCCAGTCGATCGCCAGGTGGCCAAAGGGTTTCTTTCAAACTTTAATCTTTTCATTCGCAAACAATTGAATAGCTATCGTAAGAAAGGTTATTCATCAAAAGCCAACAGAGAGACGAGAGACGGTCATCAGTTGGAATTGGATTGGTTGAAGCTTTAATGATCACGTGATTGCATATGTCATTATGACCGACCGCGTTATGGTCTCCTCGCCAACATAAACGTGAACAAACGCATACAGAGGTCGAGGGGAAATCACACAAATCATTCATTGCGGCTGTGACTATAACTTATTGTGGCGTTATATTCAGTACATTACGTTATATCGCTATACGCTATACGCTATACGATATACGCTATACTCAATACGCTATACTGTTATTGCATATTGTTATTGCATTCTAAACAATCATATCATTATGAGTTCCTACTTCGGACATCATGATTGGCAATCTAATGAATTACCTCTTAATCATTACGCGTCAACTAAAATGTGCTCCACTTATCCGTCACCGATCGCTGATTCAAGACCTCTTAGCAATGGTTACCAATCTTATCACTCACCTCATCAAACAACTTATGTGATGACTCCGTCTCCAAATGTGCGATATATGTCTCCAAACGTGGCTGAGCATCATCAGCATCAGCATCATAATAGATTTATCGAAAACTCTGTAGCATTCCCTCATCAGTCGTTTCAGTCAGCGCATCACCACAATCACCACAATCATCACAGCCATCACAGTCATCTCCATCCTCACTCTCATGCACATGCAGATCACGTATTCAGTGGCGGAGCAGTGGTTGGCGGGCCATCAGCACAGTCTGCGGCAGCAACTGCTTCATTGCAAGCTTCAGTGCCATTCCATGGCGTGTCACACGTTGTGACCCCAACTGGAATGCACTCGATCGCCACACATGGACACGCTGTGACTAATTTACTGCAGTCTGAGAGTGTTGTTCAAGACAGCAGCAGTGGTAGCAATCGTGTATTAACTCCTGACCAGGTCTGTACACCTGTAGCTGTTCCGCAACACACGCATCAATCACACCTTTACTCGTCCACTCAAAGTCCGTCTTCGTGTAAATTAAGTGTATCTCAATACGAAACAAGTTCGTCACTAACAACAACCCGATCGACGTCTACTAACGACGAATCTTCGGTTTATGATTCTCCGCCGTCGACGACACCTGAATTAGCGTCAATTAACATTCATCAACATCAACAACAAAACAAGCAAAATAGCAAACATTTTTTCCCATGGATGAAGTCATATACCGGTAAGTTTTGCAAGAAAAAAGTTTGCGTCAAAACAAAAAAGTTTTATCAATTAAAATGCTATAAAAAATAAAAACAGTAGAAAAGTATTTGTGTTTAATCTGATACGAAGTTTTATTATGCTATTAACAAACTGTAAATCAAAATAGTGACTAAAAGCAACTTAATTTATTGTTGCTTTAGCATATTATGGGCAGTATTTAGTAAATGATAAGTTAGTCACTTGACTTACTTGTTAAGTTAGCTGTTAGCTATTAATAGTTAAGCAAAAGCGAGTATCGTTTCGCTCCGCTCTTGCGCAACAATGGCAGCTGAAGCTATCAGTTTGTTGTGAACCAAACCATTGAGCTTTAAATTTGTGTGTTTTAGTGAATTATTGTTATTTAATAGTTTGATTGCATAATAAACTCATTAAATTTACGCTGATTTACTGCATTTTGATTGAACAGATTCAGGACAGGGACCAAAAAGAACGCGTCAAACATACACCAGATATCAGACATTGGAATTGGAGAAAGAGTTCCACTTTAACCGTTACCTGACAAGACGTCGGAGGATAGAAATTGCCCACTCATTGGGACTCACCGAACGACAAATCAAAATTTGGTTTCAAAATAGGCGAATGAAGGCTAAAAAGGAGAATAAAATCAAATCCGATCCAAACGGCACTAACGATACTAAAATGCTTGACGACGACGAATCGGACATAATTAGTTAAAGCAAGTAAACTACATGTACATATATTATACTAGTGTCAATTTTAATTATTAAATTATTTAATGTAAATCAAATATCATAGCGTTATGACCAAAAATTATCTGTTATATATATATATATATAAATATTATTATATATCTATATGAGTATCATATACGAATTTCTGAAAAAATACTCGAAACTAAGTCTGGCTGTGGTACCAAAACGGGTTTTCTAAATGCTTTGTTGTCTAATGACGGGTAAATAATGTAAACAACAAAAGTGAAGCCTTAATATTAAAAGGATTGGAAAAATAAATTATATTAGAAACAAATTATATTTATGTGAACTAAAAGTGAACGAATAAACTAGTTATTGAATTGCTTTTGGAGGGTATCTTATCGTACGGGTATGAAAATATTAAATATTTATATTTATATAATAAACTATGTATTGTACGCTATATCCCTGTTTTTGTCACTGCGTACAGTCAGTCAGTCGAGATATGTTTCACACTCATAGCGGCAACAAAGTTATTGCTAGTGCTATATAACATTTATGTACTGACAAAATCCGATAATGTAACGATTGAACGATTCAATGTTAATTTTATTTATATTTAGTTTGATTTGATTAAGTAGATTTGATTAGACAAAATAATAATAAAAATAAAAATAAAAAATGTACAGACTTTTGACGTTAGAGTATTAGATATTGTTTGGACAGAGTTCAAAATTAAGTTGAATCGTGAATCGGAACAAACTGAATACTTTTACTAACAACAGATGGGCTTCACTTTGATTAATTTATTGCGTCCAGGAAAGAGTTTTCAAACTTACCCTTTTATGACATGCAGTTAAACCGGTAAAACTGTCTAAATGGTCAAATGCTTATCGCACTGAATCATATATTCTCGCTCCGAGAATAACTCAGGTGTTGTCCAATATTTTGATTTTGACCGAAAGTCTGAAAAATCGTATTTTTATAACTGTTATCACTAATAAGAGAATCTTTTTTCCTCGAATTTTATGTTACAATTAAAATTATCAAAAGCCAGCTTTACTTTATTTTTTTAATGGTTCTGGTTTTTCAAATTTAATTGGCAGATACGATACAAATTTTTGTGCAATTTTTTTAATATAATTTATTTATGTATTTTTTATATATTTTTTACCTTAATGTAAATATTTTTTTTTCTTATTTCAATGCCAAAGAAAGTTATCATATCGACGAATCAAAAAGAGAAAAAAAAATAAGTAACAAAAACAATTTTAAAATTGCTTTTTGAATATTTAGTGGTACTCGTTATATATAGATATATAGTCAAAATGCAATTTCGCTGTTCGCGTTAGAAGAACAGCGTACTTTGCTTGTATTGCTACTGTACAGATATACACAAATTGTGCAGTCTATTCAGACTGTGTCCCTAACATGCTTGTCATAAGGGAAATGCCTGAAGTACAAAAAAATAACACGTTTAACGAATACATTCCATATATACATACATATATATTCTATACTTTTTAAAAAACTTGTGGAAAAGGAAAAAAATTGATTGTATCGCAAAAGTTTGTGATTTATAAACATGTTCTCACAAAAAATTATTCATTTACTGTTTTCTTGATTCAGTGATACAATAATTATAGTGATAAATGATATCGCAGTTCCTACGGGTTTATTGTGATTGATTTATTAATTTTCAGGACTAAAAGAAAATTATTTTATATAACAACAAAATCAAAAAAAAATACATAACATTTTATTGTTTGTAGCGAATAATAATAACTCAGGAGTAATATAATTGAATTGAATTATAAGTTATATATTGTATATATAGATATAAAATATGATGTTATATATTATATAAATATCCATTATATTCACTTTAAATAATTTATTAGTTTTAAGTTGGGTGTCTTATGTTCGAAGTTTTAGAGAGCATTATTCTATGTATTTGTATTGTCAGTAATACTTGTGGCATTAATGCCGTTAAAAGCATTGAGAATTGTTTTTTTCAATGCACTCATAATGCTTGATATAACCACATATTGAATTTTACTTTTAACGAGTATTATTGTACATACACATGCAAAGTAAAACTTTATATATACAATTATTTGTAAAGTTATATATACACTGTCAGGCAAATATAAAAGAATAACTGAAATAATTTTGTAATGCAATGCTTACCACTGCTGAGTGATAAATAATAAGAAGTAAGTAAATATATTGATATATTGTAATAAGTTTTTAGCTAACTATAGTGGCGAAGCACCCCTTTATGCAACATTACACATCCATCCTCCTCTCAAGGGATATTACTCTCATTACTACATTGCACACTACATTGTACGCTGCATTATCACTAGGCTTGCCAGACGTCCCTGTCTATAACACTATGTATATCCATATTCCAATATATCCAATATGTACCTCTATTCAAACTACTCTTTTATAATATTAATTAATTTCGATCAAAAATTTTGAGTCCCATATCAAAAGAGATTATTTTTAATATTTGGCATCAAACGCTTCTAAGAATAACTATACATTTTCGTGGAAGTTTTATTTTTAAAAATAATGGCGGAATAGACAACAAATCGGTGGGAATTTTTCATTATTGCTGTTTTTAAATAAAAATTTCTATTATTTTTTGTAACTGCACTAAAGTAAATAGAGAAATATGCCAAGACTTGTACTATACCTTTGGCAATACTACTACATTCATAACAGTTTTCATTCATATATCTGTTTGTTTTCATGTTGATACATATTGATAAGTTATAACGCGCTCAACTTTAATACATTTACAGGTGTTATTGCATAATTAATTACTAAATCTTGTTTGTGAGTTTCTCTCCATTGAAAAAAAAAACACTGGCTATGAAAAAAACCTAACATTTATAATCGATTTCTATGTTTGATGCGTTCGCCAAATAGTTTTTATGCGTTATGACTGATGAATGTCGTTTTTATAGGTTGTCCTCATAAGTTCAATCTTATGCTTTTTTATTTTTCTCTTTTTCTTTATTATCCATAAATTTTTTTCCTACTAATGCGCGTCTCTCATAACTTTCTTCCCAACAATAATTTACTGCAACTTTTTTTGTTTTGGTCACAGAGAGAAAACTTTTACTTTTTTTGTTTTTAGTGAGAGAGTAGTAGTTGTTTACAGCATTTATAGCGCGCGCGTATAAGTTGAGCATAAAAACAGATGTGACTCAGATATTTGGAGACTGGCGAGAGAATTGCACGCTGTTGTGGCACTTCTTCCCTGCCATCATAAATACGATGGTCACAATTGCGAGCTTTTATACTATTCATAAACACACACACATGCAATATTGGCTTATAATCTCTAATATTTATGCGTATAACTGCACACAATATGGCACTACTTTTTGCGGTATAACACCTATTCTCTATCTAATTTTTTTATCTCAGTTACACACAATCGCATTAACTTTGCCGTACTTTGAAAATTACTAAAATTATGGATTTTTGCAAGAAAATTACTGTTTTATAAACGCCAACTCAAACAGGAATAAAAATTAGTCGCTAAAGTAACGACTTTCGATAGACTAACGTATTCCATCATATGTCTCGTATGTAACGATGTTCTACAATGTAAACTCCAAAATACTCTGCACTCTCATATCTCGTATCTGCTTCTCTCTCTCTCTCTCTCTTTCTCTATTCTTCTATTTTTAACATTGAAAATGTACAAAATATTTTTTTTACGATAGAGCACACATTTTTTACGCTTATTCCACTCCTTCTATACACACGCTTTAAAAATGTTGACAACTCTTATCATTAATATATTTTGTCCGTCGGTCTCATTAAATAAAACATAAAACATTGTCAAAAAAGTTGTGTGCATCGTTCATATATAGCGCGAGTAAATAAAATGTTTGGTCAGTTGATCATGCATTAAATTCAGCGATAATACACAACCAAATAAATAAAATAAACTAAAGCTCATAAATAGATTTTGAAAACATTTCCAAAATATGATATTTGAGTGAACCATAAACTGCAGTGGTATATGGTATATGGTATGGAATATTGTATATTGAGTTAGTGTTGCACTGTAGTGTAGTTATGAGTGCATATGTGCACGTGTGGGAACCAACACATGCTTTACTGTATATGGTCAGTGTCATAAATCTTTTTTGAAGAAAAGGTTTTTTAATAAAAGGCTTGCCAACCAATACATACGTATTGCGATGCTTGCTGTGAACTATAAACAACTACAGCAACATATTAGTAGAGTACTGCAAAAAACTATGGCTAAAAGTAATATATAAATGCAATTACATTTGATGAACAACGAACTAAAGTAAAAATAAAGTGCTTGTAAATATATAAATGTATATATATATATATATATGTACAGTACAGTACTATGACTATGACTAAAGAGAAATTAAGTGAACATCAAACACTTGAGTTAAAATAACATAACGTGACATAGACTGCAAACGAAATGAGCGTATGATAGAGTAGAAGAAAAAAACATATTTTTTGATAGACTAAAAATGGAATCGACTCGTGTACTGAGAGCTAAAAATGGAACTACTTTTTATATACACAAAGTTAGCCCCCGAGTCTAATTAGTGGAGAAGAAAAAGAAGAGATAGTAGTAAACTAATTAGAGAGGCAAATGTCATTAATTTGGTTGCAGAGAAAAAGAGGAGACAGAATGCCAATGCATGAATAAAGAGCATATAAGAGCATACATATAGCGTCTCACATCATTACAAACTCACTCATTATATAACTATATTATTAATTATACATTGACCAGCGAACTACTCTCTAACCTCAAACCCTTTCAGTGGCAACGCGTATCACGAATTCACCATAAAACCTAATGTTACACATATCGAGTGAAATGCAAGACGCAAAACGCAAAACGCCACCAAAATATGATAAAACAGGTAAATGTTGGTGTTAGTGGTGTTTGTCGATCGCTCGAACGCATTGGAAAGCATTGCTGCATTCGACGATCGCAACTGCCGTACTATTGCCAAACTACAGCCAAAGGACTACTGCCGAACTGTTCCATGCGCTCTGTCTTACACTTTGAAAAGCGCATAAGATTGTTTCATGTGCCTCTTCAGCCTCTTCTGGCAGATATAAATGGGGGATGGGTGGGGGTAAATGATAATGTGGTTGTTGTATCATTCGGCGCCACAACGAGCAGAATCGGGGAAAAAGTTTTGGGACATGAAAAAAAGCAACGGATTTTAGGTTGAGGTTGGACCTAAGAAGGGAGGTGCGAGTCTTCGTATACAATATCAGATCCCGTCAAGTATCAAAGCAACTCAGATGCAATCTTCTCGCATACACTGAAAGGTCACATTTCTTGAGATTTTGTCAAACCTGCGAATTATATATAAAACAACTCGTATATTAAAGTTATATTTCTCTAGTTTAACAACATATACTAAAGTTTACTACTTTAACAATTTAAACGAAATATATATATATATATTTGTCGCAAAAATATTATTATATTTAAAGTTAGTTTAGTTTGTGTTTTGGTTCAAACTTGTAGAGAGATTTGAATATTTGTTATTATTTGTTATTAGTGGTAATTATCGATAATTCGATAATAAGTTTTTCATCTCATTTTCATTACTATCATCATTATCGACAATCATTAAAAAATAGCGACATTAGTACTGTAGGTAGAGTTGAACTGAAAAAAACTAATAATAATAATAATAATAGTAATTTATAAGACGTTTGTATGATTGCATATATAAAAAACTGGAAATTTCGTTCATACATAAACATTTGGTTATACGTATATTTCAGTTCAACACGAGATCCATAGACGCGTAATGGCTGTAAGAGTGTTGGATGTATGAGTCGCTATTGGCTGCGTTCGAATCACGTGCACATTAGAAGAGGCAGAGACGCATATGCTGGTATAATGCGCTATTAAAAGTGTGCCGGAGGTTTCCTGGAGAGCAGATCGGCCATAATTCATCAAAAATTGCGTGGAATATTGGACACAATTACTACACAAATCATTCGGTAGAGCAGATGAGCTCATATCAGTTCGTAAACTCGTTGACATCTTGTTACGGTCAGCCTCGTGCGGGTCCCGATCAAGTATCGTCATTGCCGTCATCGCAAGCACCACCAGACTATTACACGCCACAAGTTTACAACAATTGTTATGGCAGTAGTGGTGGTGGTGTCGGTGTGAGTGGTGGTGCGCTGGCAGCCATCCCTACCACAGCACAGCCCAACTCTCCGCCATACTCCGCATATCTCTCTCAGAACGGTGACCACCATCATCCACACGCACATTCGCATCATGCCATCTCTTCCGCCACCAACATCTCAGCACACCATCCCAGCCACTCCACGCATCACAACCCCTATTCAAACAACTCGTGTTCTCAGTCTGGTTCGGTGTCTCAGTCTGGGTCTGTGTCGAGAATCAGTCATCACTCGAACGCTGCGGTAATTCCAAGCAGAACTCCGACATCGCCATCGAGCTGTAAGTATGCCGTAGACTCAGCCTCATCTCCGCAAGATCTCAGTACGTCCAGCGGTGGTGCTGGACAGTCACCCGAACCTCGAGCGACGCCGCCACAAGTTCAGTCGCGATCGTCTAACAGTGGTTCGGGACAAACAACAAATAACCAAAACACGGCTCAAGTAACGGCAGGCAACACAACACAAACATCGGGAAGTGGGGCACAACAACAAAGTAAATCTAATTCTAATTATTCATCTGCAAACCAACCTCATATATATCCGTGGATGCGAAAAGTACACGTCGGCCAAAGTAAGTGATTTTCATAACATTTAGATATAGTTGTTATTGTTGTTATAGCTGTAGTGATAGTTCTGTCTGTTGTTTGTTGTGACCATATCATTGTGTGCTGACTCTCTATATGATTGTTACATCACTTTTCACTCAACCTAAACCTGATGAGATGAGATCCAGACAGAAAAAGGCTCAGTTTGGTCGCGCAGAGCCCTTTTTCAATATTGAAGACGGTTGTAAATTTCGATAGTACCACCTCTGTCAAGCATAGGCTTCCCTCCCATTACCCATAAAACGAGCACTACTATCACTATTACTGCAACGACTACCATAATTTTACTGTTTACTGCCTCAAGAGTTGGCTTTAGCAGTTACTTTTATGGCTGGCCATAAAATAAGCAGTTAAAGGGGGACTTAAAGGGCCCGAAAGACTGATTTACAATCTTGCTTTTATTATATCAAGCGTAACGAAATGATATTAGTTGATATGGTATGCCAAGGGTGCTAACATTCGCAAAATGTAAACTATATCAATACACAGGTTTAGATGGGTTTAGATGTGCCAGTTGTGGGTGAGAGTGAGAGAGTTTAGAGTTTAAAGTGTAGACCAGTATGTGTCAAAACTCATATTCAATATTAAAATAGCGCCGCGAGGCATACACTTCTCTCTTATTGTTATATTGCCTGTCACTGGTATTGTTATACCGGATGGTCAGCAAAACTCATAAGGAGTATCATAGTATGGTAGTATCATATATAACTGATATATGATGGCCTGACACTAACTTTAAACATTGGTGTATTAGTTGTACACTTTTCTAAAGCTGCATATTTTCGCATATTTGCTGTCACTAACAAAGAACCAAAACATTTGGCATTTACTGCCATCATTTCAGTTTGGCTTTGGGTTGAAGTTCGCTTCACTCAAGACTTGCCAAAAGCAAAGACATATTTCATTAAATGTCTTCGTCTTTTTTTGCTCTTATTTTCCTCTATTGAACTATAATAACACTGCAGACTCAGACTTAACGTTAATTTAATATTTTCTTTGTGTTTAATATCCTTGAGGCTTCAATCAAATCTATGTTATAATTATATAACGACTCTATCGTTAATTCGCTAATTTTACGTTTTTTACGTTTCAAGAAATAGTTTTATTTGTTTCGATATTCACTCACTCGATCATTCGCTTATAGCTAAGAACATTAGTAATGGTTTGTTTATGGTAGACATGAGTGTGTCTGTGTGTGTGTATGTAGATGTGGATGTGTGTGTGTCTCTCTCTCTCTCTCTACTCTATCTAACTCTAACTCTAAGCTTATAACTACATTATGCACACATAGATGAACTATAGTCTATAATTTATGTATTTATTATGTATTCCTTATTAGTAATGATGTATTATTATCTTTTTCTCACATGTCTATTCACGTCTATTAATCTAGTTTTTCTTGTTACTCTTAAATACATTATTGTCTCATTGTTTTTACTGAAAATTGTTGTTGTCTGACAGATGGTGTTAACGCAATGGGCGAAACTAAGAGACAGAGAACTTCGTATACTCGATATCAAACGCTAGAGTTGGAGAAAGAATTTCATTTTAATCGGTATTTAACCAGAAGAAGACGAATAGAGATCGCGCACTCATTATGCCTCAGCGAAAGACAAATCAAGATTTGGTTTCAAAACAGGCGAATGAAGTGGAAAAAAGAGCACAAAATGCAGAGTGTAATACCACCACAATTACCTCAAATGTTGGGTCCAGATCCTCATCATTTGCATCATTTACACAGCGAGACTAAAGCGTGAACATTAGTACCAAACATTACACACTTTCTCTCTCTCTCTCGCTCTTTAAGATGTAATTCATATTTAATATAATTATTATATACAAATATGTAAAGATTATTACAGATAACATATTGCGGTATTCAGTTATCAGTTATTGATTTGATTTGAATTTTCGTTATAACACGCATCACATCATTAATGATTATTTAGATTCTTTGGTTATCATTAATTTTAAGACAATTTTAACATAACATGAAAGGCTTCACTTTTACTAGCCATTCATTTCATTGTCGTTAATGCGAACAATGCTTACCAATGCGAGTCAATAATTAAGTTCATATTTGATATGAGATTGAATACTGAATGTGTATTGAATGCTGATTATCATTACGAGATTATGTGCAACCGATTTCAACGCATTTTTTGGTTAAAACGAAACTAAGACCGAGAAAGAGAGTGCAGATTTTAAATTAAATAGATTTTCTTTAGTGAAGATTAAAATTTACACAACAAATATGACGAAAATTATTATTATTATTATTACATTTTTTAATGAATTTATTATTATTATTAGTCGAAGTTTGTTGATTGATGACCAGTCATTTCTTGTGTTTTAGATGATTGAAACTCATTAAGAGAAACATTTATAAAAAAAAATTATCGCAAAAACAAGAAAAAAATTATAGTGACATATAAATATATATGAATTTATAATTATGTACATTTTTTTAAAAAATAATGTTTTTGATTTTTATTTGTTTTAATATTATTTTTGATTTGGGCGTGCAATTTGTCTAATAATTATTGAGAAAAAAAAACAAACAGAATGTACAAAAATAAAAATTGATACGATATGTTAGGACACGATATGATACAAGTAAATAATAATACGTATAAAACAAATATTTAATTGTTAAAAGAAATTTTTTGTAATGTACTTTTCGAATGACAAAACATTTAAGTGTGTGCGACCATAACTGTAATTCTGACCATAATATTCGTTAAACTGAAAATTATTGTTTAGTTTTTAGTTTGTTTTTTCCTAAATTTTTTTTTCTATTTAGTGTCGCATTAAGGGTTATTATTGAATGTTAAAATGGTATATAAGTTTAGTGCAGCTCAGGTACAACAAAAAAGAAACGATAATTACTCATTATTATTATAAATATTATTTGACGACTCATGACACGTACACTTTAGTAATAATTTCTGTCATTTTCAGTAGAAACTTACTTTATAATTGATTTTTTGTTTCGCTATTTTTCACTCCCAGTTATTTTTAATACGAGTATTAGAAATTAATGGCAAACAAAAAAGGCAGTCAGTGAATCATTTACTGGCATCATATTCATCATTAATGTCCCATTAAGATTGAAACAAGTGTAGGCATCAGTTTGTGGCAGTAGGTGTGTCTCGAGTCGCATCGCACACCAGAAACACCAGTATATCTCTGCAGTATTATTTTTACACCATAAATATATATACACTTCAAAATTCATTTCTTTTCATTTACTTTTGTTAGATTTTTTTAAAAAAAGATAAAATTTATTATATTTAAAACAGCATTGCTCAAAAAACTGAAAACTAGATTAAATCTGGAGAAAAAAAAGTTAACAAATATTTGTAAATGAAAAGGTTTTGATACTAAATGACCCTCTAATGCAAACATTAAAAAACACTAAAAACATCAAATTACATATACGTATAATTATAGTTTATTTCGAAAAGTTCATTGTCAATTAAAAGGTATACAAATGGTCGTAAATGTTTTTGTCATAGAGTATACTGTATACATTAATTTTATTTCTGTGATAGAGTCTGAACCACTTCATACGTAAAATTTACATATTAAAGAAATACAATTATAGTTGCATTGTGATGGTTCGCTAATATAAATATAAAAAATATAATATATACTAAGTACATATATAATTATGTATACTTTCAGAAGTGTGTGAAAAAAAAAGAAAATATTTGGATTGTGAATGAAAAAAAACATTTGAATGTATAATTAACTAATGTTAGCTAAAAAAATATGTCTTAAAAAGGTTAGCTGAACAAAAAAAATTTTCGCGTCTCAGTATAGAACTGACCCAACATTCATGAAAAGTTCCTCTCACTGTCTCACCTCCACCTCACCTTTCAAATACCTCCTACTTAAACGAAAAAATTGTAAATCTTGACATTTCTTAATTAACTCTTTTTCTTCTCTCGACTGTAGCTTATCTTAAAATATATCTTTAAACTGTTGTGAAAACCTTGAAATTAGTTACAAGATAATAATATTGTCATATTTATATCTGTGCTCTCATATGTAAATAATGTATAAAAAAGACATTTGAAAATTCAAACCAATTTTTGGATCTAAAACTCACAATTGACAAAATCTTATCTCTTCTAGAGATCACTTTTGATTGTTCTTTTATTTCTTGTATTAGTATTAAAAATAATGTGCTTTATTGTAAACATTTACAATTATACGGTCAATATTTAAAAATATTTGGGTTTCAAATTTTTTTAAAAACAATTTCATCTCAATTCGCTGTTATTTAAATTCATAAGTTAAATGAAAAAAATGTTGATATATCTATAAGAATTCTTTATTCGTTTATACATAGGTTTTTTAAGCAATTATTTTATTTAAGTACCAGTATTTTTTGAATCACATAATAATCCAAAAAATTGCAGGTAAAAATAAATGTTCGCCTATTCTGTCAAAATATCACCAAATAATTCATAAGCATTCAGCTCATCCTTTTTAAAACCTGCTTTGCATACAATGTGGAGAAACTTTTTATTGAAGTGCTTTTCAATAGTAAAGTCATCGAAGCGGAGAGTTGTGTAAGAATGCAAATAATTATGTACACGAATTCATCATAAAGTCATGTCAGCAGAAAAAATATTAAAAAGCACTATTAAAATACTTACAGCGACAAAATATAAATAATATGCTAATATTATTATAAAAATAAAATTTCTATTTACCTATTAAAAAAAAATACTAGCTTAAACACACATTCCAACCATTGATAAATTAGATTGCATTGAATTTGGTTATATGGTGTGTTTTTTACGAAATTCAGAACTTAAATTTTAGGTAACTTAAAAATTTATAAAATATTCCGTGACTAATATAACAAATTTTTTGATCAAAATAATTTAATTCGATCATAATATTTGAAATTATTAAAAAATCGATAGAAAATTAATAAAAAGTCGATACAAACTTTTGTTATGCAGCAAAACGTGCAAAAAATTTCAAATATAATCATTGTGAGCAGTAGTGGTACAACTAAATCGAAATGTTTGCTCCAATGGCTCCATCAGACCACCAATAAGCGACACTCAACAATCATGGCTGAAGTTCTTCGTTACGTATAAAGCTGTATGACAAGTAAAATTCATTTTGTCTCTAAATATTTAGTGCTAATTTAAT
The DNA here is from genome assembly GCA_034698365.1 of Steganacarus magnus. NCBI lineage: Eukaryota > Metazoa > Arthropoda > Arachnida > Sarcoptiformes > Steganacaridae > Steganacarus > Steganacarus magnus. Next base: position 18,063 of record JAQIVF010000042.1, read on the forward strand.
GAACAAAGAAATCCAGTGAACGTCTAATTGATGATTGAAACATATTAATTGTATTGATTGTAAATGTGAATCATATTTAAATATTACACAGTATTAATCATTACAACATCTAAACTACACATTTGCACATCTTTTAACTAGTTATCGAAATTATATTGTACTTAAATATAATTTGCATTATGATGTAAATTGTTATTATATAAAATAAAGGTAAGTACAAATTGATTGCTTTAATATTATATATGTATTAATTCTAAATTAGTTGATCTCAAATTTGTCTGCATGTAATTGATAAAACGGAAAGGGAGTGATTGTGTGTGTGTGTGTGTGTGAGAGAGAGAGAGTGTGAGAGAGAGAGAGAGAGAGAGAGTTGAAGGGAGGATGGAGAGAGTGGTAGAGATAATGCAATGAGAGTGAAAGTGTTTGAGTTTAAAGTGAATGTGGTCCATATTCGCTATCATAGACTATCATAGTTTTCATACATTCATACATTTCATGTATCCATGTTTTAGATGCTGGTAAGAGGAGAGGCGGTCGTCGAACGTGTAAGCGAAACTGCCTCACAATGACCTCGATTTTTGTTGACTAACACTGTGGAGGTCAACCGTCAAAATGTGACTTTCAATGCACATGATGTCAATGCTGTCACTCTTATCAGGCATTGCTATTGATTCAAAGCCTGTTTTGTGGCAGTGAACAACGGAAAACAATGGCAAAATAAAATGAATTAGACAGACATATGCTTTTACATATTTTTTAGAAGAAAATTTGTATGATATGTATATCTTTATTGATTTATATTTATTGATAAATAGTGTTTTTGTGCAAACATACATACAAGTTATATATTATTGTTGCATTGGTGGGCTGTGCCTTAACGGGAGGATAGGATAGGTTCACACTTTAATTTATTGCCTCATACACAATACCAGCGATGGTTAAGTTGCGCAAATGTGTCATGCACTTCCACAAAATGGCTAATACTAGTTGTATTAGGTGTTCAAATACAATTTACTAATTTCTACAATTTAGAAATTATTAATTTTCAAACTAAATCAAACAATATTAAATATATTGCGTTATGATGGGTGGAGTCTTGAGTGCAATACATAATTGTAAAGGAACGGCAAAGCGATGTCGGTCGCCACCCAACACAGCCTCTGCAATGCTTGCAGTGCACAGCTCTGCAGCTCTCCCTTACAGCTATGATCGCAGCCATCACGTTATTGCGATCCATTCGATGCTAGCATTGCTTTTGTGACCCAAAACATCGCCAACACTGTCCCAAACATTGCTATGAGAAGCTATCGTCTCGTATTATTATGCATCATCTCGATGTCAACGCAATACAATACAACGCCAACAAATAGGTAAGTGATCTGTTTTTTGTTCAATTGTTATTACATATATCTAAATACTAGTAGTGTAAGCATCAATTGAGATTTCACGCCCAATTATTATAATATAAGCTCAGTAGAGTTGTGATTGACATTAGAACGTGCCCCCCAAACATCACTTCAAAACCATCACTAAATATCTAAGCATTACCATTACATTAAACTGCAGAGAAAAAAACTGGATAAACTACACCAGAAAAAAACTATTCTGTTTTATACAATTCAATGGGAGCCTCAAAACTATTTTCGATAATGATTTTTGTGATGCCGTAATGCCGGTATTTTATTTTTTATTAACTACAATTAAACGTGGAATGTATAAAAATTTTATTTCTCGAACGTGCATTTAATAAAAAACGAATCCATAGTATGGATTCTTCCATATCCATTGAATCGCGAAACAGCGCAGTATATTTGCTTGTATGATAAATTGTGTTTCTTACTTATAAATAGCGAAATGCATTAATAAACGCATCACTAGAGTGAAGAGCATTCTCTCATTTCACTTCACTAGACATGCTCTTTTGAACAGTGAAAACAAATTTTCCGAATATCGTATTAATGCCAGTTTAATGATAGATATATAATATTGAGCATCTAAAGTACATTTATATTTCAATCAATAAAGAACAAGTTTCATGTAATGACTATGAAAAGAGCTCAGTTTACTTTTTAATTTTATACATGAAATTGTTGTAGAGAAAAAAAACATTAACAATTATTTACATCAAACCAAACCAACAGTTTTCTTTTACAAAAATAAATAAAAATTACTCATTCGGATTGGATATCATTTAAATTAATGTAAACATAGTTTAAATAAATATTATTTCTAAAAAACGAGCTCAGCATACTATAACGCAATAAAAGAGCATAAAAAATAAATTTAATTGCGTGCGATGTGGCTATAAATTTATTTTCTTTATAAGTCTATTATAACCAACAACAAAAAATAGCGTAATACGATTCTTTTAAATAATAATCGGACAAAAAAAACATTGTAAATATGAGACATTTAAAAAAATTGCTTACAGTATTTTGCATTTAGAAAGTGATTTATAATGAATAGTATTCGAATGAAACTTAACTAATTACGAGCGCAGCTGCATTTTTAAGTTTACATTCTCCAATTTATATGCAATTTACTCATAGAGCAAAAAATTGTTGCTTTAATCAAACAAGTTTTGGGTTACTTCACAAATTTTGTACAACCAAAGCTAACAAGATTGAGACATGTTTGTTCATGTTGAGAATATTTGATTATAAATTTGCTTATAAGTATTTTTTTCGTAAAAAAATAAGTGCTAATTTAAATGCTATTTTACAAAAAATTTTGAAGCAAATTATAACGTTATTTTGTGTATAATTAATGCTGCTTTTTAGATCTAATCTATATCTATATTATATTAATTCATTTATCTGTCATAACATAAACTTAACAGACTTAACATTTTTGTAACGTATTTTAAATGACTAACTAAAACCATATGGGTGTTTGATATTAAAATACTAGTTGTTAATCTGCGATAATTATAAGATCAAGCATTAAGCTGTTAACATTTAACATTTAATTTTGTTAATTAAAAACTTGCTTACAAAGTCACACATGACTTTACTTATTGGAGTAGTTTTGCTTAACAGTACTGTTACAACAATCACATCGACAATGATTCTTAGAAAACAAAGTTGTAAATGCCAGAGCGTTTGAAAGGGAATGGTATCTAATGTATGACTAGCTGTCATTGCCTGCGGGAAGTCCATTACCACTGCTTTTCTTGCGCTCCAGCATTACACTCCAAAGTTGTTTATCACTATCGCGTTTCATTTTCTTCTCTTTGTGAAGTTCCGCAGAGTCTTTGTGTGCATTCAATTAATATAATTGCAAGCGAATAGAAAATAATTTGTTAATCGGTTTAATAAATTTTTTAAATTTAATTAGAAAATAAATTAAAAATCACTATAATTTAAAATCTTGTTTTCTTCAATAAATCGCTTTATAAATTGTCTATGAGTGTCTTTTTAATCTTTACATTTTGGAAAAAAGTCTTTCGGTAATTTCCGAGAATTCACTCTTAACTTTTTTCGATTAAGTCATCTCCGAATTAAATTCAATAAAATCTGAATTTATCATTAATGAATTTTCTAATTGATGTGCATTTTCAGTAACATTAAATAGATTTTGAGCTCGTCTTTTAAAAGTTTTAAATGACAACAAATTATTCATAGATATGTTATTTACATACGCAGTTGTATATATTATAAAAGTATTTGAAAAGTTTGTCATTTTATACGATTGTTTATTTTGTTTGCTCTTCATTTGGTATTAGTTTTTGAATTTAAAGCCACCCTTCTTTTCGGTAAAGCGATCGAAACATTCTGAGCGACGTTCACTTAGATATTGAGTTCACTACAAATGTGAATAAATTTCATGTCACATTAAATTGTAATTTTTATAATTATAATCTTAAAATTAAAATTATACTGTACAGTATTCAATTCAATAGTTTCACGTGAAAAAATTCTTTACGAAGAATTGTGAATTTCCTCCACCAGATGACGCATCAGATCTCAAACGATAAGTTTGGAAGTTTCGAAGTGAAAATATATATATTTTGTTGAAACATGCGTTCGTTGTGTTTTCAATTAATAATATTTTTTCTATTTTCGCCATTTTGAACCAAAAATATTCATTGATCGCAAATCATATTTTATATAACGATTAAATTCTCTCGTATTTCAAATAATTATTGTTTTATCGCCATAAGTCAGGCGCCTATTGAAATAAAAAACCGAAAAAAAAAACAATTTTAATTATATAAATGATATTACAATTACAAGTAGCGTTTGAGATTAAAAATAATAAATTATAATTGACAGAGAAAAATAGATCTCGTTTCCGAACTTTGAAACATAATTTAGACGCCACTAAATAATAGGAGAGTCGCGTTAATATCCTGTAAAATAATTCTATTTGCTAGATATTTGACAGAAAAGAAGGGTGTATTTAGTTATTTGTTGTTTGAGCTTTATTATCAAATATACTGCGTTGAGTGAGAACGCAATTAGAGTTTGCATTATAACTTTATAAGTTTGGTTTCGAAAGTATGATCTCAAGTATCTTCAGCTATCGGTATAAAAGCGGCGACAGTTTGGCATTAGTTTGCTCTTAAGAGATAGTTTAGTGAAGTGTGTGTTTGATTTATGCGCACAAAATGAACTATCAATGAACTATCAAGTTATTAACAATAATCTTATTTGAAATGTGTGATCAAACCAAAAGTGTTTTTATTAATATAGTGAGTATTCAATAAATAGTAGCTATAAATATAGAGTAAAATGTATAATATATAATATATAGTAGAAATAATCAATAGATAATAATGTATTTTATCCCTGTTTGCGGGCTTTGTATATACAGTATACATACACCAAGTATACACCATATACACCGCTATACACCGCATTCTCGCATAGTTTTATACACACACATACCAAACTGAACTGTAAGTCTATTTTATTGTTGTTTTCACTTTGATCTACTTTAAGTGTTAGCCAAACATTCATTGAATGTTTGGTTCTCTTACTTTTTGTTGCGATCGATGCGACGATACTTCACATTTCGCCACTTCCTAAGCCCAAGCTTTTCTTAAATTATCCCAAGAGACAATCCCTACTGTTTTTGAACTCTTTATAGGCTTATCTGGCTTTTCACTCATTCATTCATTGAATCATTGCTTTTCATTCATTTTCTGCTTAACATTTATAACACTATTTTTTAATTTCATTATTTTATTGCTTTGAATGAAACGACAATTTTTTATAGTAGCGATTAAAGTGTTAGCAAACACTTGTTTTACTATTTTAATAACTCTTTTAAAATGAAATAACTTAAACGCACGCACATTAGATAATATATTAGCTCTATTAGCTCGCAATTAAATCCAATGTTAACTTTTTATTAACTAAACTCATTTCAGTGCTAAGCTTTTCATAGATTGCATATGTCTGGAAAAGCAAAAGTGATTTATAGCTGTAAACAAAGCCACTGCGTGAAACCCGATCATCTCTCTCTTGCTCCCTCTCCCTATACCTATGCACTCTATCTCTCTCTCACCCGTATTCACAAACAGCTACTCTCGCGCTTTTCTCTATTTTTCTCTCTGCATATCTTCTCTTATTCAGCCCACAGCTCATACACACACACACACACACACACACAGCAAAATGGCTGAAAAACTGTTTGCATGAATGAGTTTGATTCATGATTATATAGCAATAGCATAACCCAAATGTGCATAATTCACAACAGAATAACATATCACGTATTAACTGCTTTCGTATACTCATATATTTTCTTTTTCTTTCACATATTAAGTTAAATAAAATGTAATTTTTTATTTTTACAAACTTAGGGCACACTAGTGATAAAATATATGACCAGAGGTGATGACCTCACAGACTGGTTTGTCCGCAAAAAGATTACGCGATAATTGTACTAAAAGTAGACATACATTGTGTTTAAATGGTTTTTCTCAAATATTTATTTAATAGGAAAAGCTTTACTGTGTTTCACTTCTAGCTATGAGATATGCGATATTTTTAGTGATATACTATTTACTTACTATTACTTATACATTTACTCGTTAGTTAGTAGCGCTTAGTCCTAGTGCTCTACATCTACCCTGTAGATCCGAATTTGTCTATTTAATTATGGTAACAAATTCGGTTCTAGAGAGGTTTGTGTGGTGCATACGAGACACCGACGCTCTGCTCTATGCAAGCATAGATAACACGCTTTCATTACTAAAACGAGTATTTAAAAAATACTTTCAATTCTTTTTTTTGACATTCGCTGATAATAACGATAATAACATGCAAAAAATACTTCATTAATATGCCTATGGCTTCGTTTTGTGCATAGTATTCAAAATAACAGTGAATTATAATCCTAAGCAAAACAGTTCTGAACGAAGTTAATAATTTTATAGAAAAAAGTATAGCAAACTCTAAATGTCATTAATCGTTCACGTCTCAAAAACATGATGAATTACACCAATCACGCTACCATGTGATTATATATTATTACAATTGCATCTGTAATTGGACCCTTATGTACTTCTATCCAGTTTTCTCTTTATTTTTTGCTTTACTTTTTTAAGCGTTTTTTAAGCTAAATAAAGTTTTAGATGTAATTTTGGATGCCGTTGACGGTGTTTTAAGTTTAAAATATCTCATATATTGTTAAGTTTACTGTAGGCATACTATTTCTCACTAACATTACTTCGTATTCTTTGTTATTTTCTCTTTCTCTCTCTTATGACCTTAACGCGCATAAAATGAGACAAAGGAAATTCTTGTTTATTTTTTTGCAAAAAAGTTTTTTGGTGTTGGATTTTCGGGTGAGTGAATCAAGTTTTGAGAAAACCTTTAAAAAACAGGTACATTATTATTTGTTGGCGAATGCGAACTCAATTTGACTGGTTATTGAAATGTCGAATGGTGTAGATAATGAAAAGCCTAGCAGTTCTGGTCGTTTCATACATTACCATTTTGCCATTTTTGCTCATCAGAATGTCAACTTCAATGACTGATCACTAGAATCCCCATTGGGTTTAACATAACAATCAACAATATTATTGGCTATATGTCTTCAGTTATGAGATTTCTATCATTGGAGATGCAAATCCGATGATATCTTGCCAGTACTTTACGTTTATAGATAATCATTTCATATAAAAATAAGTTATAACAAAATCAATTCTTAATGTCATATGTTGTATGTTGTGTGTAATACTGTAATACTGTAAGCGATGTATGCATATGTACATTACTGTATAATACTGTATATACCACTGTACAGCCAAATGCTGTGTGTACTGAATTGCTTGTAATTTAGAAATAAGTTGAAAAATATATTGAAAAATAAACACGAATTTAATGGTTTTGTTTTAAAATTTAGAAATATGTGTTCATAAGTTATATGTAACTGTTGTTGCAATGAGATGTATATTTAATCGATTGATTAATGGTTAATCATGCATAGTAATCATTTTGCACTTAAAGCAATCAAAAAGTCATTTCTAGCAAATTGCGTCTTAAGAGTAAGCCTCCCCTCCTGTGTGATGCTTTTAAGTGAAAATAGATAAATTGAAAATAAAACGTATCGCGACATAAAACAATATTAATGGCGCGATGTGTTTGCTATATGTTTGTATACTATTCCAGAGCATTGTTATCACTATTGTGATCAGTGATCACCAACTTTTTATTTTACAGCAGTGTAGCGCACATTGAGAAACAAACGCAACCTTTAAATTTGCAATATTTAACACCGCTTTGAAAAGTTTGAAAAATAGATTTGAGAAATAGTTATTGATTTGTATTTGAATGTAAATAAGATTATAGGAAATGTGCTTATATTTGTTCGGTAAAACTGTATATGTTTTGTTATACATATACTGTACAGTACAATACAGTATGGTATAGCGAATGGCAATGCAATAGCAGTGTATGGCAATAGCATTAGTATTTGTGATTGTGATAATGCGAATATGACGTGATGTAATATTATCAGTTCAGGTGTTACCAAGCAAACCAATAACATGCATGTCAGTGTTGTTGTCATTACATTAATGAGTTCTCTGGAGAGAACAGACATCAAATGGTCTCATACTCTCCGCCACTCAAATACAGCGCAAACCATCATATTATATACTGCACTGAAGAATAATAATATTTAAATCTTATTTTCTATCCCTTTACTGCATTTTAAAAATGAAATCTTCAGATTATATACTATGAAAAGGTGTAACGCTTTTGCGAAAGCATATAATATGAAATAATACTCGCAGTAATATAATGATAATATAAAATATAAAGCTTAATCTGTTTTGAATTATTTTCAAACATTGGTGAGAATAGACTCTGTAGATTCGGGGGTGAAACATGTTTGTTATGCCAGCCGTTTCAATGAAACGTTAGTTTCGGTTTTTTTTCTAAAGCGTTTTTTAATGTTTTACTCTCTTCCAAATGAGAGGAGAGTCAGCAAAGCGTTATGAAAGTGCACCATACTCTGGATCCTGGTATAAGCTTTACTATGAAAAAAGCAGGTATAAACTATGGAGTGAAAATAAAAAGGGAGAGAGTGTGTGTGCGAGTGAGTGTGTGTGTGTGTGTGTGTGTGTGAGTGTGTGTATGTCGTGTAGAGACTGTGTGTGAGAGAGTGCATGTGCTTCTAGTGTATGCTTTAGTTGGGTGTAGCCCACAAGGATGGGTAATCCATCACTGTCATCGATTACATTTTGACGAACCCCCCCATGGCCACGATGGAGAGAGTTATGGTTGGACTGCCGCTATCACGTGCTTATGCTAATATCTAAGGCGAAGGCGGAGCTTAACCACAGTTAAACGACAAACGCCAAAGAAAAATTATTTCCATCCAATTCACCTCAAAATTAATGGTCATGAGTTCGTTTTTGATGAACTCTTCGCCAGCGGCTTATGCGGCAGCCGATCCAAAGTTTCCACCATCTGAAGAATATTCTCAAGGAAATTACATTCCGGATTACTATCACCACAGCGGTGCACAAGCGGCACATCCAAGCCATGCATCGCATGCATCACATCCATCGCACGCATCGCAATCCGCAAGTGCATCATCTATTGGTGCAGTGTCTCATCAAACTCACTACCAGTACCATCACCACCACTCGGCCCTCAACTATCTCGATCAAACGCAGCAGCAACCCTACCATCACCACCACCACCACAATCACCACATCGGTGCGCAAGTAGGTGTAGGGTCAGCGCCACAGTATTACTCGCCATGTACTGCGACCAGTATGGGAGTGGGAGTCGGGGTCGGCGTCGGTGGTGGTGGCGGTGCAGTGCCGCCACACGCGCCCATTCATCACTCCATCGCAGCGCCACATCAGATATCGCCTCAGTTGTCGCACTTGTCAAGAGTGTCGAGTCCGTCGGGTTTGGACCGACTTCACAGAACACCCTCACCACGAACTCAAGCAGCCTTAAGTATAGTAGAACCACCTTCACCTCCAGATTGTGCAATATCTGGCAATAGTGGCAGCGATTCTGGAACTGGTGGGGGAAGTGGTGGCGGACACCCAGTTATATACCCGTGGATGAAGAAAGTTCACGTGAATCAAGGTAAACACATGTTTAAACCATTAATGTTTTATTGCCTTCGAGTGTGTTTATGTAATATATTTTGTCACATAAATAGCGTTAACTTTAGTGTTAGTGTTATCGTTAGTGAGTTATGTTAGCGTTTGTGCGGCCTTTGCATATATTAGCGAAAAAGCAATAATAATAAATCAAAGTAAAGCTCCTTCTACTGCTCCTTCCGTACTCAGCCATACAGCCATACAGCCATACACACAGCCTTACAGTCATACAGTGCTGTGTCTATGCTGTGCTATGCCTTTGCCTATGCCATACACAATGATTCCATTCCTCCCCAGTCAGTCGCCATTAACCTTGCCTTTGGCCTCCATTTATTACTTTTATGTAAACCATTAGTAGATATAATGCTACAAATATTTGAAACTTTCATACTATTCACACAAATCACATACCAATTGATATACCAATTCATACAATCGCTAATACGATATTAATTATCTTTACGTTTAGTGCAAAATGGGAATCAGTTTACTGGAATGGAGCCCAAAAGACAAAGAACTGCTTACACCAGACACCAAATATTAGAATTAGAGAAAGAATTTCACTTTAATAGATATTTGACGAGAAGAAGGAGAATAGAAATCGCACATTCATTATGTCTGAGTGAGAGACAGATTAAAATATGGTTTCAAAATAGGAGAATGAAATGGAAGAAAGACAATAAACTGCCGAACACTAAAAATGTGAAGAAGAAGAACCAACAACAGACTGCTAACAGCAGCCAACAGCAACAGCAGCAGTCCGGACAACAGTCACAGAACTCGCAGCAGTCGTCACAGAATCACGATTTGAATCAACTCACATCCATAACATCGATGGCACAGCAGCAACAACAACATCCTCCACCTCTGATACCAACAGAACCTAAAAGTGAAGCACCAACATATGGACTCACTGAACTGTGAGACTAAGATATGATATCATACCAATCATACCATACACCATACATACACTGTATTTCACGGATTATTTTATATTACATGTTATGTTATTAATGCTAACGTAGATATTGATAATATTGTTCAATGATATTGTCACTAATACTCTACCATCAGTCTATTCAACATTCCAGTGAAAACTAATTATTCATTATTAATTAGTTTTGAAAATAATTAAAAAGCAATTTAAAAGTGTAAATTAATTGGAAAACAAGCGGCTTTTGTGCAATCAATTCAACGTACGAACAATTGTGGTTTTGTTTCTACTATTAACTTATTTAACTCTAAAGTGGACACTAAATGGCAGGTCAGTTGTCTTAATAGAAAATGCGAAAAACATGCAAATAATTTGCAGACATAGACAGATCCCAGTGATTGATTAAAATTAATTGTAATATTTATTAAATTCGTATATTTATGTAATATTTAAAGAAAAACAAAAATAACTAAAACTCTATACTCGAACTGAAAAGTTACGTATTAGTAAAAGTGATGGATTCAAAAATTTGATGATCAATTGGCACATATGATTCATTTTCACTCACACACTACACTGTTCCTGTAATGTTATATTTTATTAGAGCTACAAAACATAAAAATCAATTCTATAATCTCTCTCTCTCTCTCTCTCTCTCTCTCTCTCTCTCTCTCTCTCTCTCTCTCTCTTCACTTCTTTTCTTTCTCACTCACTCACTCATCTTTTTATTAATAATGTATATATAGATAATAAAAATAAGTATAACAACGGCCTACAAAAAGATTGAAAAATTAGGCAAAAATTGATGCGAAAAATACTCAGGGTTTTTTTTAAAAAAAAATCTGTATTAACTCTAATTTTGGCAATAACTCTAATACTGATTGATTAATAGTAATGTTAAATAGTTATATTGTGCACACAATTGTAATGTAATTGAATTATGCGCTGAATCGGCGGATTACACAAACAAATGCAGCTGCAATTAATTTATTGTGATATAATATACTGTACTATAATATTTGTAACATTTGTCTGTCATCGCATGTTCGCTACTAAATAATTGTGTTATTTATAACAGATAAACATTATCACTCAAAATTACTATATAATTTAATAACTAATATTTTTATTGCTCATTTAATGCTAATGTAAAACTAAAAATAGTGCACAAATTAATTTGAAAGTTATAGTATTCTCCTTTTGTAAATTAATTAGTGAATTACTAATAACTATCCGTTGAAAAGATTGTAATTTTTGCCGTTTATAGAAATGATTCACACATTCGTATAAGAAACTATTAATTAATATAATAGTATATAAAACAAATTGAAATTAGATTAATAATTACTGTACAGATTTTTAGTGCAAATAATTTTTTGATTTAAAATAACGTTTTTAAAAACTCAATAACTTTTTACTCTTTGATTTCTTTGATCTCATTATACAAAAACAGTATAATAATGTTTTTCTCAATTTTATCACAAAAGCATAACTTATATTTTATGAAATAATTTCAATTTTTTTCAATTCTCCATTGAATAGGATTCGCTTTATTCTATATTCTGTACGCTACACGCTATACGTTATATTCTATATTCTATGCAAGGTTCGCATTGCTAGCAAAACAACAAAACCGAGTGATTTTCAGTGTTATGCTAGTAATGTCGACTGATTTTCCTCAAAATGCTGGTATTCATGCAATGCTGTGTTTGTCGTATATGCCGTTCTTTCTACTGCTTTTGCTATCTGTTTAACAAAAAACTTCTCTATAACTGCTGCAGTTATTGTGTATTTGGATGCTATTGAGGGCAATAACTTGCGCCAAAATATGGTCTTATGATTTGCTTGTTTCTTCTTAACTAAAAAAATACTGCAAAGCCTTTGGATCGTAATTAAGCTAAACTTAAGTTTGCTTTTTATTTTAAAAATTGTTTGGGATAATGTTTGGAAGCGCATAAAACACATTTTACACATTTTGAGTTGATCTGTATTCATAACGCATACTATTTTATTTAATCCTCTTTCCATTTCGATGTACTGTACTGTGTAATCACAAAATTTTTTGCATTTCACTTTTTGAACATAATTCGGTAACTTTCAAATAATTAAATACAACCAAAGACAGATAAATCTGTTTTAAAGTAAACTGATGCTCATAAATAAAAAATAACTCAATAAAAAACTGTTTTGTTGACTCGTTAACAACAAAAGAACTAAAATAAAACAATTTGTGTGATATTTATTTTTTGTTTAAAATCAAATTGTGATATATATAAGTTATAATATAGATAATTAAATTATACGATCATGTATAGCAGAATATGATAGATGAGACATGCGTCTCTATATATAGTATGCAAATGGCATAAATGCACATAAATGCACATAAATGCACCTCCGAAGTAGATTACATTACACGCTTGCTTACGGCTTGTGATCGATGAGTCTCAAATGAAGTCCGTAACGCCGTAAGTCTCAGGCAGAAGCTCTCACTCTCTAACGACTAAAGTTGTCTCTATCTCGAAGCTAATGTTTTATTTTTTCACTGCAAAAACAAAGTGAAATATGTATAACGGCTTTATTAATAATTTGATATTATTTGGCATTTTGATCCCAGATATTTATCATTTTTAAGTTACGTCATTGCATTTAATCTTAAAGACTCTCTCATTAAAAACAATGCTCACTCGCAGCTCATTTACTATTTTTTGTGTTTTGCCTTCAGGTTAAGTAGTATCAGTAGCGTTACCTATATATCATAATACCACATATATTATGTACTGTATAAACACTACCTAAAGAATTTATTATATTAATTAATTTATTTATGACTCATATATTTTAATTTATTTTTTTACTTAATGTTATTTTGACATTTATTTTAACTTTTTTTAAGTTACAGCATAAATATTTGATTTTAATGATATCGATAATTGAACACATCATAAACAATGCATAATGTGTTCAATAGTAACTGATAATAAATTACTCATATTTAAGCTTATGGTAAATGATATTGAAATTGTATAGTTGTATGGTTGTATAGTTAGTTGTATGGCTGTTGTATAGTTAGTGTGCGAATGAGAAAATGTTATTTCTATTTCTCGTGTGATGTTAGCTAATTCTAATTATATCATACATTAGTTGTGTTGTGTTGTCCCCAGTTTTTCTCAACTTTTGGTACGAGTCATGTCATAGTAATAGTGTCGCTTGAATGCTCATGCATAGACGCATAGAGGCATAGATCGAGTTAAATAGCAGCTATGACTTCAATAATCAACTGCTATAAAATGTGGATTCGAATGGAACCGAACACAGTTTGGCAGAGTTGTTGGTTGCAGTGCATCGCTAACTCCTAAGCTTACTATAAGGTAAGAGTAAGAAAGATAAACAGCGCTCTTTACCCCTAATGAAGGTAATACTCTTGAGAGGATCATTGCACAGAATAGTTGTGATATATTAGCGTACACTCACTACTTGTTGCTTTACAACTATACGGTCATTACTAACATAGCTGTATAGTCATACTAACGTTGCTTTTGATTTCGTTAAGTGCATTTTAGTAGTGAAACTAACGTACAAAAACATATTTGCTATAATCACTGCTAATACCGATTATTTCGAATAAGTGTTAATATCATAAGCCTTTAAATTATACTGCAGTAAAGATTGATTTCAGTTTATTTTAGTTATTTATGTTTTAGTGTGCAATCGTTACAAGTATTATAAACTTATCATTTAATCATTGTTTTTTGTGCGCAATTTTTTATATGGTAGTACAGTATTTGGAAAATTCAATCTATATATGCAAAGTAATGCATAGTGCAGTGTATGATCAAGAAAGCACTTTTTTGCAGTTACTGTCAGTAGTGTTGTTTCACATTTTATTCTATCTTTTCTTTCAAACTTGATTCTTTCCAACTTATATCTCGCTGATATACCGCAAAGTGCATTGCAATGTCTGATCAATAAAATGCAGGCAATAGCATGCTATGCTGCCCCTAAAAATATTCTTTGAGCAAATGCAGCTGTCAAGTGATGTTTCTTTGTGCAGGAAAAGAAAATGATGAATTACCGTGTGACTTGAAGCGCACATACACACACACACACACACACACACACACACACACAAATGCATGCATACATACACAGCATACATAGCATATAGCATATACAATATAGCATTATAGCTCGTTTTGGTTGCGATAGCATTTGACCGTTCAGTGCTCAGCGTTCACAACGTTCGCATTGAAACTCTCTATCTCTGTTACTCTCTCCTCCCAATTCTTGTTTAGTTCTCTTTCTTTCATTACTCTCTACTCTGTAATATGTTTGGCGAAACAGTACATTTTTGGTGGCATCGGTTCCCCTAACACCACATAGTATTGCATAGCATCATATGCATGCTTGCACGAACATCAACTATAATTAATGTTTCTGATGACAGTATAGCATGTTTTCCCATTTACAGGTGCAATACATTGCTATGTAATTAACACTAAAGCTTCGCAATTAGTAATCTTTTTTCTAAAATTTTTTAATTGTTTTTCTTATTTTAAATGAACTCGTATTGATTGAACACATGTATTAAAAGCAAATATATCTAACTATCAATTTATTTGATCGCATTTAATTGACAATAACTCATTGATTAATCAATAGCACATTTTTTTGCTGAGCACGTACTGACGATCGAGAATGATATGTCTAATGGCAATGTCAACCGAAAACCTATTCTTTTTTTTATGCTTTTATAGCTGTTCAAAAAAGTAAATACGTTTTATAGTAAATTATAAACGTTACTGTGTGATGCAATTGGTGTGATGGACATCAGAGAATTAGTTTTGCCTATACTTAACAATTTTTTCATTGCAATGGCTTCACCACTCCCTTATGCCGAATTCCCATTCGTTATCCACAATTTTTTAATTATTAAAATGAGTGTGCAATATTAATGAGTAATTTACAATTTGTTTAATTCAAACTTTGATGCATTAAATCTAGATTTTTTTTTGAAAAAAATATTGATATATTAACTGAAATTAATAATAATTATCTCACGATATGAAGATAAGATATAGTATATTTAAGAAAAGTATCGTTATCTTTATTTTTATTACCACAGTGTGTGACAGAATTCAATAAACACATCGTTGCCTAAACTTATTGTTTAATGCTTGTAATTACAATCAAATTAATTTAAGAGACAGCGATAAAATTTTTATGTCGCGCATTAAACAAAAAATTAGACCACAATGTACTCTTAAGTTTGTCACACTGTAGATAATGTAGATAAACATTCTCAAAATGAAAGCATTTGATTTATATATAAATCACAATTATTTGATTGTTAAAGTTCTCGAACTGTATTACAGTATATGGAGTCGTTTTAGTTTTATTTTCTTTTTATTCATATTTATTTTTATTATTGAAATCTAATAGTGCATGCAAATTTCTTTCAGACCCAATATAGGATTTTGGCCCAAAAATTTTTAGTGACATTCGAAAACCACAGATATTTTTCCAATAAATTTAACAGTTTTTTTATTGACAATTACTAAATCCACATATTGTCTATTTTATAGAAAGAAAAAAAGTTCATAGCTTTAGACCATTTTATTACGTTAACTTAATTGATTTTAATTAAATGCAATTTTTATTACTTTTTTTTTCATTTTTAAATATTTAATTCTAATTTAATTGTAAGTAAAAAACTCAATTATGTTCAACAATACCGAAAATTTTGCGTATGATTTTGAGTTTGTGTATGAACATGTTTAATGAATACGAGTTTTCTAAATAATCCTTATTATGCTAAAAATTGATCTCTGTATCTCTCTCTATCAGTGTGTCACGTTCTCCTACGATATTAAAATGAGTTGATTTCCAATAATAATTTTTTTATTTTTCAATAATGGATTTTACTTTTGAAGTTTAACTTTTAAAAAATCACCATAAATCATTAAAAAATTAAAATATTGTTGAAGCGTTATATTTACGTTTTACGGGTTGGTGTTTCACAAAGCTATATATATTTAAAAAATGTCTCTCCGTGTGTCTCGTTCTATACTATTACTGAAAGTTGTGTTTATTTTTAACAATAAACTTCTAATTTAAATTCACTGAATATCACAACTTTTTTAATTTTTAGCTTTTAAAAAATCGTTATAAATCTTTGAATATATTACAATGTTTTTTATTGTTGCGCGTTATTGTTACGCACAACGGGTGGCTGTTTAGCTGTTTCACTATTTTACTGTAGAATTTTTAAAAAATGCGAGTTCACGTTATACATGTTATACGTTATACATATTATTATTAGTAGTGAGTTATACAGTAATTTACGGTATAGTTAGCCATAGCATTTGGTAATTTGGTTTTAGGTATTGGTGTCTCTCGAGTAATGTTTGCTGCGAACCCTTTATTGTGCCTTAACTTTCCTTTACATTGATTTATGATTTCGAATTTTGACTTTTGTTGTAAGGGACAGTCATTTATGTATTCCATATTTACAATATAAAGACTCATCTTTATAGTATAAGACTTATACTCGCAAACTAGATATATAACTATTGGTTGGTGCAATGATTGATTACCCTATCCCTCACCATGACGTCACCCATACAACTCTGCAGTTGTGGGGCGTGCAGGCATACAGGCGTGCATACAGTGCAAGCAGTACTGCCAGTATTGCCAGTACTGCTGCTGATAATACCAAATGTCTCCAATGTTGCAAGAATCAGAATGAAAGAGCATTTGCCCAAATAAAAAAAGCAGTACATAGTGAAAACTTGGTATAGCTTTGAAAAAGTGTGTGTGCGAGAGAGAGAGAGAGAGAGAGAGAGAGAGAGAGAGAGAGAGAGAGAGAGATGCTTGCGCTGTGCTTCCAGTCCAGTAATCGCATTTTAATTGCTTCGACCTTAATTGCTTTGGGTGGTGTATTTCTCAATGTGTGAGAGATTGTTTGTGTGCCTGCATCTGAAGTCTGAGTAAATGCGATTCTCGTGAAATGCAAATCTTACACCCAAATATATATACTGCGTATACATCAGAATACAAATACTGCATGACTGTCCCGCACAACAAAAGTCAAAATTCTATATCATAAATCAATGTAAAAGAAAGTTAAGGCACAATAAAGGGTTCGCAGCAAACAGTACTCGAGAGACACCAATACCTAAAACCAAATTACTAATGCTATGGCTAACTACACCGTAAATTACTGTATAACACACTACCGATAATATAACATACGCTTACACTATAACAGGTATAAGTTTTTTTTAAATTCGCGTTTTTATTTAGATAACGTTTACAACTTATTTACAATTTTGTTAGCAGTATCTTTAATTTTGTTACTTATATTCAGAACAGGATTCAAACATTTAAAAGTTAACCAAAAACAATTACGTTAAAGTGCGGCAATAAAATTGATGAAATGTTTTGGACTTTTTTTTAGAATATTTTAGAATATAGCATACCAATATGGAGCGTTTGGTATTTAATAAAAAATTAGCATATTGTTGTCATTTTAACTTTTCACTTTGTATTAAAACTTTTTAACTTTAAAAAAATCTGTAACTATAAATTTACTAAAATATATGCATTAAAGGATCGCGCATTGCGGTGCGATAGGAAGTCTAGAAAATCTAATTCAATTTTAGTAGACAAAGATTTCGCATTTTTAGTATATTGGTATATAAAATTCAAATTTCACAATAATCTAATGTCATAATACTGTGGTGAAAACTATTCTACGCCATTCGGGTGAGATGTAAGAAATACGTGTAGTGTTGATTTTAATAAATGAAACTTTTGAAAAATTGTGTTTGGTTTACACAGTGCGAGTCATGCGAGTGCGAGTACACATTTCGACTAATGATCTTATATTATTTTTGAAATGAAAAAAAATTTCTTATAATGTTGCAAAAAATAAAAACAAGCAAATATCATGTAATTATTAAACTACTCCATACAATGTAATTCGTTAATATTAAGTAATTAAATGATTGCGATTTGCATTGAAATTTGCAATGAAAAAATTGTAAACTTCCTAATAATACGTATTGCGTAATGATTTACTTATTAAAAATTTGTAAATAACTAAAGGGAATCACGCATCGCATCGCGCTATGAAAAATCCTTAAGAATAGACGTCTTATGTAATATTTCAAACTAAATAAATATCTGAAGTGTTAAGTTTTTCAATTTTGAATCGATAAGCGCTATAACTATTATAAAATTTTTAACAGTGTAATAATTTTGTGTGCGACACTCTATTCGATATGAATGTTTGAATGTTTGTGTGACGAGTTTTTTACATATCGTATTACATGCAAAATGGATGCAAATAACAAAAGCTGGAATCCGTTGTATTACACACAAAATTTATGTAATATTAACCATGTATCACACAATTTCTATTTATTAAATGTATTGATATTTGTATTTTGGTGGCAGGTGTGGTGAAGAAGGGAGAAAATGCGCAAAACTCGCGCACAACGAACGCAATGCAACAAAACGTGAACGCGATGTCCACCAGAAATGCATTGATGGACACCTTTATTGACAGCAAATTCGACACTGAATTGGCGTCGCGTTTCGCCGATTACTGCAACGTTAATTATTCGACCAAATATTTGAATGACTACATCAACAAATACAGCGATATCGATGCCAACGACACAATGCATACAATCCATGCAAACCACACCAATCACATGAATCACAACAATCAGATTCACCAAATTCACGGCAATAGCACTCACGTGAGCAGTGACTCACATGTGATCGGTGGCGACAACGCGCGCATTAAACCAATGCAATGCAACTCTCTTTTCGGCAAATCTTTAAATTGCGGTGATTTCGCTAATTTTCCGAATGTGGACACACTTCACACTCAACGTTCGCCCGTTTATTCGTTTAATGTGAACGCGAATCCATTCTACTCTCGACAGCAGAATCAGATTCAGAATCAGATGTGCGCTGAATCTGCAGATTCGAAGCATTACTCGATGCTTCCATCGATGCAGACAACAAATCTCAGTTCAATGACATCTCACTTAATTGCAAATATCGATCAATCGTCGCAATTAACCGAACGCAGCAAATATTTACTGCCATTCGATATGATTCCTAACGAAAATGCAAAATATGTGTCGAATGCCGCTCCAGTTTCGACAAACTCGTGCTTTCGACCAATGCGTTCGATTCGAGCTCGAACTGTAAACACGAACTCCGATGCGATGAATAAATTAAATTATTTTATGGATCGCTGTTACGAACAGTTTCGTATGCTTGAGAAGGAAAGAAAAAAGGTATAGAAATTGTCATTTCATTTATTTTACTTTGAATTTTCAAAGCTCTCTTTAAATCGAAAGAACTCTTATTGTTATTCGATTGCAAAGCCTGTATCGTATTTTTCGCATAGAGACCAAAACAATTAAACTAAAATTTATTCGATTTAATGCTATTCGTTATTACTGTTCATAAACATAGTTAGTCTCGTGAATGGTCTCCATGTGAATGGTTTTCATGCGAACATTACGATACTTCTAACTATCAATAAAGAGGCATTTCGTTGCTTAGCTTTAAAAAGAGCTCTAAAAAATTGATGTAAATAAATATTTAATTTATGATAATAATTATTGCGCAAAGGCTGAGAATGAGTTGAGTCTGGCATTTGGTGGACACAAGATCTCGAGCGCGAATAACATTCCAATACAACGCGCGCCACAAAACGCCACACGCATCGATCGACTGTTGGCTGATATGTCTCGAGAACACGCAAAAGTGATCACAATTGTGGCAAAAATGGAACATTTGCGAGGAAGTCGAGAGTTAACTGAATCGATTCATAACGTGATTCAAAAGTGGCTCGAAATAATTCGCAAATTGCAGTTAACGCGCAAAGAAGAGATGATCACAAGTGTTTCGAATTATGGTTTGGTCGGTGATATATTCTACGGTCAGGTTCGAGATTTGGTCAAAGATCTGAGTCTAACCACTCGCGCAGTTCGAACCGCTATTTGGTGCGCTCTAGTCATCACTCTCTCTGATCCGCAACACAATCAAATTTATTAATTATTTTATTCTCTATTTATAATTGACAATTGATTGCCGCATCTATTAATTAACTTTTTTAATTATTTCTAATTTTTGATTAACTTTTCGATTTTATATTAACTTAATAATTAATCGATTTTCTTAATCTATTTATACTTAGAAAAAAGCTGTATTCTTTTTCTGATGAATTTTTATTGATTTTTTTAATTATTATTTTTTCAATTGACTTGGTTTTTCTATTTATACTGAAAATTTGCTTTTAATGAAATTAATTGTAAGGTCTTTTTCGTTATCATGAGACTGCGCAACAAAAATAATAGTAATATTAAATTGTAATGCGAATTTTAAGTTTATTTACTATTCCTTATTATTAGTATTTCAAACGAAATCACGTTTCCTATTAAGGAAATTTACCGTATTTTGTGATCTGCTTTTTAAAATATTATTTTGTTTGCTTTAATTGATATGTGTTATGATATGATACTATTTCTATAACATACTTAGTATTTGCAGTTATAGCGGCAATTGCTTAATTAATTTCATTAACAGTTTTTTTTACAAACTTTGTATTTTTTATACCTTTAATAAAATGAATATTTATTTTATTCAAAATAATTTATTTTTATATTATTTATAGAATCATATTTATATTTATATTATATTTATAGTGCCATATAATCATTATGTTATACGGTAATTAGAGTAGTGTGATCTTAAAACCGATCAGATAATGTTTAATCTCGCCATACTTACGCGCGTGAGTAAAGTGAATATTTTTTAAACTCACTAATAATCACGCAAAAATTTTCATGTGGTAAAACGTTTATAATTGATTTTTTAACCATAAAGTTATTTTCAAAAATTTTATTTTGCGCGAGTAAGCGATTTTGTGTGACTTAAAAATTTTATATCAGTCACGCGTGCGAGTATACGTTATATACAGTAAAAGTATAACTTAATATACATACACAATATTGTTAGTCATTTAAACATTAAAAGAAATATAAACTAACAAAGTCCTAATTATTTATTGTTAAAAGTCTAGTTAAGATTAAACCATTTATATTTTCAGTCTTTAAATTAGTGGTATTCTTAAAATAAACTTATTAATATAAATTTTGTTGTCAAGTTAAAGTTTCATCAGGAATTTTCGTTAGAATTTTACAGAGTAACTTTGAAATTTTTAGAATCTTTCAGTTTAGAGAAATATTCATGAACAGCAGGTGTTTAAAAAATCTAAATTCTTTAAATAACATCATTATAAAAACTTATATACTATTATAACTTCACGAGAAGATTTTAAAAGGGATTAACTGTTCGAACGGCAGATCACAGACCAGCTCAAGCGGCAAAATGTTAGGTCCGAGCCTGTAAGAGGGTGTGAATATAGTAAAAATTTTATTTTATATGCTTTTTAAGTGGTTTTGGAGTTAAAACTTTGGTAAAAATGCGTTTAAATTTTGTGCCAAAAACACATGCGCTGTGGGTTTTAACTCACTGTGCGTTTCACAGTTTGTAACAAACCATTGTGAATAAATTACAGTAGAAACCAACTACATTTACATATCTTTTAATTTACTGATAGCAAAAGACTATCAAAAGGCGGCTGTGAGCCGCCTATAAGCCTCCCATCGAATAATCATGATAATTAAATAAATCATGTTTGATTCAAACTATCCTTTTTGGTATATCTTTTAACAGAGTTTCACAACTATAGGTTTTACAACTTAGTTTAGCATTTTTCAAAATTATTTTCGTAATTTTAAGAATAAATAACATCAAAACAATTTATTTTTGATAAGCTTTATTAAATTGATTGAATTCAATACTATATTACAAAACGCGAAAACACTATCGTTCTAAAATATTTTTCTAAATTTTATTCTAAGATTCAATATTTCGCTTTTACTAAAGTTAATTACACTCAAACTAATGTTATAATCAAAATTTTTTCAGAATTCAACCAAAATATTTTTCCGGTTCATATTTTTCTGGCTCGAGATAACACTTTCTTTTGGAAAAATTTCGATCATAGAACTGCCACGACTCGGTCTTTTGTTTCGGGTACGGAAATCTTTCATCTCCAGGATAAACGCGCTCTCTTTGCGACCAAATCCTTAGACCCTTATAACGCTCCCAATTATTGCTGTTATACTTCATGTAATACCAGATCCAAAGAACACTTAAATATATGAGCGTTCCCTTTCCAATCACATGTCGCGCTGAATACGCGCAGTCTTTGTTCTAAAACGAGTCAATTAATTGATAGTTACTTTAAATAATTAATAGTATATGGTATCATATATGACATACAGTATATTTAGCTAACGTCCTCTCAAACCACTCGAGCGGCGCTCTATAGAAACGCCGAATTGGGTTATAGTAGTCTCTGTACAACTGTTTCACTTCGAACGGTTCCAATGGATGCAATCTTTGATCCTTAAGCCACTTAACTCTCCACAGTCTTTCTCTCTCATTGAAATCAGGTCCAAGTCGTTCGCGTTCGCCTTCGAATCTGCCTTTGATTGTCATCGGAATCGCACCCATTGTTGGCGACGACGCGTATCGCGGATTCTCCTCAAACTTCTGTGTCGCCGCTCGAGCATAGATCGCTTTCAACTCTTCGATAGTTATGTCGTCGCGTCCCTCATCCGCTTCGTGTCGGGATGTCGTTGAATCGTGCGACGATTTCACCATTTTATTTGTTTTGGTTGCAAATCTAAATCACCAGTAATATTGTAAATATTGTGCCCTTTAGATGTGTTATGTTTAGTGATTCGCTAAATATTTTTGTTCAAAACACAATCTATATTTGAAAAGTTATCGTAGAGTTAATTTATAATTTGTGGTTTTCGCGAAGCAAATATGCGATAAATTATAGTTTAAAAATTAAATTTAGTTTGAAATTTTATCTAAATTAGTTAAACGATTCACTTATTTGTTAACATAACTGCGTTCACAACAAAAATATTTTGCGAATGTCTGATATTTCGTTCATTACAACTAAAATATAGACGTTTGCATTTAGCACCATATAAAATATTTTGAGCTTTTAAAGGTAAATGTTATGTAAAGCATTATGGCGTTAAATGTTTGTGTTATGTTAACGTTTATAAGCGATTGGTTAAATGCTTGCATTATTGAACGAATGAGTGCTGTGAATGAATGCTATATTCAACACTTGATTTGAATTGGATTTGTTTTGATCTAAAGTTTGTTAATGTAATTGTAGTTGTGATCACACTATCATTGAAGTGACGATCCATACCTCAAATCAGTGATTGAATAAGACCAGTATTGTTGTAAGTGTTACATTAGTATTGTTTGTTTGGTTTGTGATATCATTTGTTTAATTTTATATTGTCTTATTTAAGAGAACCACCAAACAATACAGTGTCAAATATTTTGAGTGACATTATATTTGAATAACTGCACATAAATGGGTGAACAAAATGGTACGAGCAATGAATGGATTCAATACGACCACACCATGGATCACACCATCGATGAGTTTGAAATCCCGTTCACCGATAAAGAGCTCAAAGCTATTGAGGTATTGGCCGTTGTATAATATATGGGCAGTATTGTTGTAAAATATTCTCATTTATATTTTCTTTAATATTGTTTAGGTTAGGTTTAAGGGCGCGGCGATTGCAGCGCTATTTCAGTTGTTTGGTTTTTATATTGTTAGGTCTTTTAAATACAATTTTTAACAACAATACTGCCCGTATATTATACAACCACCATAAGACGTGAACAATTAATTTAAATTTAAAGCGTTTACTTTAATTCGATTCTATTAGACAATAAAAAATGAGTCGAATTTGTTTCGACTGATGACAGCATCGTTTTGCGAGCAAATATGTGGCAATGAAATGCTTAAAGCGGCGCTCATTCTTCAGCTCATGTGTGGCGTAAACAAAGTTATTGGACATAAACCAAACATGATTTCGATTCGAGGAACTATTCACGCGTTAATCGTTTCAGAAGCGGGTCAACCGAAGAATGTTTTGCTGCGATCGGTGGCAGAAATAGCGCCAAACGCTCAATACGTTTACGGCAATACATGCACATTACAAGCGCTCGCATATAAGATGACTAAAGACAAAAGTGGCATCAAATTAGAGAAGGGATTTCTTATGCGAGCGGATAAAGGTATGAGTTATTGAAATTGTTTGAAATATGTATCATATATTAATTAATATAATGTGAAGGCACGTGTTGTATCGAATCATTGGAGTCAATGAAGACGATTCATCACTCATTGATCGAACCGATGACACACCAAACAATCACTTTAATGAAGTTTGCAATTAATGAGAAAATTTCGAGTCGAGTTTCAATACTCGCTGCCACCGAACCAAACAGTGGTTCGTATGATCGTTCAAAGACTGTGACCGAAAATGTCAAGTCGAATGTGAACTTAAGTTTGTTTGATTTGGTGCTCGTATTGATCGACGAACCAAATGATGAGTCAGATATCAAGCATTCTGAGCATACCTTAGCGAAACAAAGCCAAATTAATCATTTTTGCTCTCAAATGGATACAACCGATTATCATTCAAATAATGTCAATCGATTATATTCTAAGTTAGTTTTCAGTAAAGATGAAGAAAATCCCGAATTAATTCCACGCAAATTAATCAAAAAGTATATACTATACGCTCGACAATACATTAATCCCGTTATTAATGAAGCGGCAAAGAATGCAATACTCAACTTTGGATTAGAAGTTCGAAACAAACAAATGTTTCAATTTAATACTAGTCATTTGCAATCTCTTTATCGGTTAACTGAAGCTCGAGCGAGACTCGAGCTGCGAAGTGAGGCCACTATTGAGGACGCGAATGATGTCATTGATATCTATAAGTATTCGATGATTGATTACAATTTCAAC
This sequence comes from Steganacarus magnus, assembly GCA_034698365.1. NCBI lineage: Eukaryota > Metazoa > Arthropoda > Arachnida > Sarcoptiformes > Steganacaridae > Steganacarus > Steganacarus magnus. Next base: position 43,539 of record JAQIVF010000042.1, read on the forward strand.
ATTGATATGAATATTGTCCGAAACAATGGCATATTTGGTAGATCTAAGGATAAAAAACAGAAACTTCTGAATTTGATTCAAGCATTGAAATATCAATTGGAACGCAAAGATGACGATTTGTTTAGCGAGCAAGAAATAGTCCAAATAAGCCAAGACTACCGTTTATATATGGAGAGAAACGATATATTATTAGCGATCGCCAAATTAAACGAAGAAGGGATTCTGCTATTGAAAGGCAATAATAAATATCAATTAAATTATGAATAAATAATTAGTACAAATATAAGTTTTATGCCTAAAATATAAATACATATTTATTTAAATGATTTATTTTTTCTATTAACTTTTATAAATTGTTAAACACTTTCAAATATTTATTAATTTTCTAATAATTTAATGTTACTTATAATAGTTAATTTAAGTATTAATAAATACAATCTACGAATTACATAGATTTAAAACAAAAATATTTATTTATGCAAAGTAATGCCAACGTAATATAAATTTGAACGATCAGACTCTAATTTATTAAATAGATTATATAATTGAGATTCAATAATGATTAGTTGTCAGGAATAGTGTCTGTCGAGTCGCGTCACCATGACATGAATCGCAAGTTTTATTCATTATTAATTTTAATTTATTCCAATATATTTGTAAAATTAAGTTTTCAACATTTTTTCAATTTAATACACAATTTTTAGTTTAAATTAAATCATTGATAGGTTTTGAAAATATATAATTTTAATGTAAATCATAATCGAAAATTGAAAGTCAAAAGGGAATTCAGTGTCGGAATATCAAAATAGCGAAAATCGCGATTAGTTTTAATTTTCATATAAACTTGTTTATTATTTTTTGCTCGCATTTGATCTTTAAGCGAACTATTTTTCACATTTATAGATAAGAGTTAACGCAGTAAACTTATATATATATATATATATACCGTACTCATTACTAGATGCACTATCTTTTACTTACCTTAAATTTTACTATAAAAATTTTAATTACCGTTTAATTTAACATAGAACATAAGAGCCATAAATTGCTTTTTTTTACTATATTTTGTTTTTATTTAAATATTTTAATATAACCTACGCATTGAAGTATTTGGTTATTACAGTATTATTATATAAATAACAAAAATTTGATCAATTTTTTTCGCAATACAGCGCACTGTATTACTGTATTACTTTTATATTGCTTATAATATCGAATCAAAGTGTTCAAAGTATCAAAATTTATCAGTGAAGTCGTTGAATGTCAGAACAACTGTGGTATCTATGATATCTATATGGAATTATAAACGAATAGGTACTTAATACTGCGGACCCCACTTTCATCAAATGCCTTCTCAATGAGTTTGCAACTTTGCTTCTTAAATGCAGTTTTCAATAATACGTGACTTCGCATTGAAGCATATATTAAATACATATATTTTTTATTTTATGCTGTGTTGTTGTATTCAATTTTTTTAACGCAGCTTTTATAACTTAGATTTAGCCGTTCGCTTACTCTAGAATAGTGTATTTCGATTTATTATTTTACATGTAATCGCAACACACAGTGCAGTTAATGCGCAAATAAATCCATTTATTTTCGAATCAGTTTTTTAAAAGATGCCTTTTCCAAAATGGTTTGGAGGGAAAAAGAATAAGAATACATCAAATGACGGTAAGTTTTCATTCATTGATAGAATAATTAAAAAATTTTATTACACTTTTAATTAGCCTGTCATAAACGCGAATACTTTTTCCTATTATTATAATAATTTTAGATATTATTTTTTATTGTTTTATTAATTGGTGTAAACTTTTCTAAATAATCATTTTAATGTCAAATATTTAATAAAAAACATTTATTGAAATAAAATATGACGGAATTTGTGAAGTGTTTTTTGAAGTCATTAATGATAGACTAATACAAAATAACTTCCTTTATCTCTCGATTTCTCTTGAAAATTTTTTATTAAAACCACTAATAGTTTGTCGATATCTTATAAGAAGGCTGTTATGCAGTAGAATTAAGTGTAAGATAGTAAGAGATTTATTATTGTTGCTAATATTTGTTGTGTTACTGTAAAGTAAGCTATTAAAGATTTTCTAAACGCGATAAAAGATTTACTTAATTATATCACTGTATAGCGTTAATTGTTGAGTCATTTTCCACTTACAAGTTTTTATATCTTTAAAATAAGGTTTTTTTCGAAAAATGTTCTTAAGTTTTATATAAATTTTTCAAATTGAAAAATTAAACAAAAATGTAACTAATGTTTAAGGAGGTATTAAAATTTTAACACTTTTTTATCAATTACTATAACTTAAGAGTATTTTTATTATTTTAATTGCAATATCGATATTGCAATGCGAATCTGAATAATTTATTCAATGATAAGATTATAAAATTCCAAACGAATAATTTCTATATAATGTGTCTTCGAATCTTTCTACCAAATATTATTATAACTCATTTCCGATAGTTTTTCTTCATCGTGTGTTTCTAATAATTTAATATTTTAAACTGCCTTACTTTAATGTAGTGTTGTTTCGCTTTTTTATAAGTAAAAGAAAAAGCAAAAAATAATTTTACTTTTACTTTCACTTAATCGTAAG